>JAGFMF010011673.1:277552-316570 GCA_019455555.1 Galemys pyrenaicus
GCATACAAGAGCTGGGGTACAGGCCAGAGTCGCGGGAGGTGAGAGGATTCACCAGACAGAGTAGGGAGCAGAACAGGCAGACTGACTGAAACACACTGCCGAGGGCAGCAGCCAGTGAGGCAGGAGAGGTCTGCTCTGCCATGTGGGTCCCCTCCCTGGCCGGCGGCAGGGATCAAACTCATGCTGCAGTGGTTGCAGTTTTGCTTCATAGTCCGGTGCTTAACACACTGCGCCACCAGGGAGGCCCTGCTTAAAGGATTTTATTTTGAATTTTGATCACTTGAAAATTCACTTTAAAAGTTTTACAACAAATGTTTCAAAGCATCATTCTCACATTGTTGTCTGAATCAAGACTTTAAGAGAACCAACTTGTCATCTGAATCAAGGGAAATGACTGGGTCAGAAGAACATGTTTTTTAAGGATGTCTAATGTAATGGAAACTGACTTGTAATTCAATATTTTATAAAACTAGTATTACCTTTCACACTTTCTAAGTACCCTAAATAATTCAGGAGATAAAAAATTACATTGCAAAGGTAGAAACAGAGAAAAAAAGAAATTCGGGGAAAATCTAATTCTCAATCTGTAAGATTTTACTTGCATTTTCCAAAGGTGTTCTTTTAAAAAAAACAGTCCTCCTAGAGGATATAGGAAATTCTCAGGCTACCCTGGTGGCAAAGGGGTTAAAGTCTCAGCACTATCATACCATCACCTTTGGGGCCTGCATTCAATTCCTGGCCAGGGACCTCACCCACATATGGAGCAGCAGACCTCTCCTGACTTACCAGCTGCTCCCCTCAGAAGTATATTTCAGTAGATCCATCTATTATGCTCCCCATTATGTCTCTAGAAAATCCTATCACATCCCACACCTCTGACCTACACCCCAGTTCTTCTATGCATAAATAAATAAACCTTTTAAAAGAAGGTCATTAAAATAAAAGTTCTCATTAAGAATGTGCAATGCATGTACTTTAGGAGGCTGCACTAAGTGGAATCCCAAGAGTAAAAAGTTCTCTTTACCTTGGACTCGCCACCTCCAAGGACATTTACCATGACCTCCATCACTGTCTCATGCATCCCAAGTGCTCTCATGAGATTTGGATGCTGGTAAAACACTTTGTTGTTCATGATGTCCCTAGAAAGGACAATGAGGTATGGGGGCAGGGGGACATAGAAGTTAGAGCAAAATTTAAATTAAAATTTATCTGATATACTCATTAATCCTTTTGAAATATTTCCTGGCATATATGAAAAATAAGAACAAATATAGTTAAGTCACAAAAGTTCATAAACACAATAAATGGAGTTTTAATAAAAAATACTGACAGTTTAACAAAAATAGCATAAAGGTTATTCTTCTGACAAGAAATGAACTACATATACAAGCATTAGTTTGTATGAAATATAATTTTAGACACAGCATTCCTAATTTTATGGCTGTAAAAGTGTGCTCATATATTATCAGTTTTAGAGCATATTTTTATGAAAATGCCTATATAAATTTTAATATGCAAATATCTGTTTTTCATATAACTGCTCTTTACTGTTTTATACTCGTGTATAATTATAGTTGTGCTATTTTATATAATGTTTAGGGTCTTTTTGTGTGTTTTTTGGTGAAATGCTTCTAAAGAATACATACTCTCTGAGAGAAACTAAATGCACATGAAATCCAGAAGAAACTGATTAATTAAAATGAACATTCAATTTAAAGAACAAGTAGCAGATAATACCTAAAGTGTTTCATATTAGTATTGCCTTACATATTGCACTATTTATATAAAGATTTTTTAAAAGATCTTAATGTGTAATAGTCACTGCAAATAAAGAACTCTGTTGATATTTAATTTACACCAAGAACAATGTCATTGCATTCAGTCCTCAATTGAAGACATGTTATAAACTGACGCTTATTTTCTATCAGAACTTTGAATGTGTCATTCCTCTAAGTAAAGGTCTCAATTTTGTTGCTGAAAATTCAAAATATTGTTTTTTATAAGCATTCTGTTTTATTTTTCCTCTACTTGTTTTTCCAAGTGATCTATTTTTTATTTTTTTAATTAACATTTTTTATTTATATATATTTGACATCAATTGTAATCCCATGTATTCCCCATCACAATATCACCAGTGCACCATCACCTCAGTCCCCCGTGCTCCCGTCTGCCCTCCACCCTCCCCCTCTTCCCTCCCCACCAAGTGTCCCCAATTTGTCCTTGTCTTTTCATTTTTGGTTTTTGTGTCTTTATTGTTATTATTATTATTATTGTTATTATTTCTTTCCTTTTACTTGCTTTTTAAAATAGTCTAATACTTGTTTACATTGTTTTGTTGTAGCATATCCAAGTGTAGATGTGAAGCTATATTACACTTAAACAATCTTTGAATTTATATTTTTCCAACAGCTCTGAAAAACTCAAGAAAATAGTATTTCAATTTTTCCTATACTCTGGCTCTTCTATTCTGTCTTTTCTAGAAATTCTACTTAGCATATGCTGGATCTTTTTATATATATCATCTAGGTATCTTTACTTCTTTTTGTATTTATCTCAGTGCTGCATATATGAGTTGGTTATAGGAATAATTTAATTAATTCACTAATTTTAATGTCAATTGTTATGTTTCTCATTTATATAAGTTTTATTTAGACCTTTTTCAAGTCTTCAATGATTTTTTTTTCACGTCTTACTTCTGGAGTTTTTTTTTATTATTCCATTGTATTTTTAAAGATTTCAAGTACAGTAAGTTGGTCTTTTTGTTGACATTATATTATGGGACAATAATTTTATTATGGGAAAATACTCTAGCACTACCATTTTTTGTATGGGGGACTATTTCCTTATGTGCTTATGAATGAATTATAAATGCTAACTCACAAAACCATATATGAAGCACAACATATATTGTTGAATTATTAGAAAAGTGTGTATTCCCTTTTTTTTTTTTCAAGTTTAGTAGGTATATACCTACTTAATATTTCCTACTGGTGTATGTTTCTACCACATGTATTTTAACTATTCTTCATCCTTACATATAATTATACATTAATGAGAAATTAATAAAACAAACAAGCTCTGAGAAATTTGCTGTATAATATAGCAACTTTTGTATATAGTTGTGGAATTATTTATGTTTTCTTATAGAGAAATTTTCCTATATAGCCTTAAAACAGATCTCTAGAAAAACGACAACCTTAATTTAATGATCATATAATCCAGAAAGTGCATTTATATTTCTGGGTCTTCTATACAATCATTGGGACAATTAGAAAGAAGAAATTTATAAGTCAAACGATTGTAAAAGTGAATTTACCCTAATCCACGAATCATAAGCTTCTCCTCTTCTTTGCCCATTCTCACACTTAGCAGAGAACGAATCTGACCAAGAGATGCCAGCAGGTTTATGGTGTCCTCCACGGAAACACCATTGATGGTGTAGGTCTTTGGCAGAGCCCGGACCAGACCCCCAATGCCATCATACTGTCGATGGAGCAACATAAACATAGCTCTCACCAACTCAGGGTCTTCAATGACAGACTCTTGAGCCCATCGGACCATCGTATCAGAAATCAGCTGCTGAAGAGTAGCTGTCAAACCGTCACGGATATATTTTTTTAAAGAAAGCAATAAAAGAAGACAGATTAGTTGAGCATTTCAACAGCATATCGTACAGCCCCCAACCAAATATCTATATTTGTACCAGAATTGAACAGGCTGGGGATAACCTTTGAAGAAAATAATAAAATTTACTTAAATATGCATTATACATCAATAAAAATAAGTTAAGGGCTTTTCCTTCAAAATTGTTCTACAGAATTAAAGAGTTTAAGCTTTTCCAAAGTCCTGTCATTTTTTTCAAAACCACTGTTGGGAATCCATAGAACAGTCAACTTAAGATGACCTATTACTCTACTTCTATTTTCCTTGTTCCATTATTTTGCTCTCCGAAGATCAGACATATTATCTTTATATAGATCAGGCACTGGCATTTAGGGAGCTATATATTTATTCAAATGTCTTCTCACATGAGTTAGTTATAATTGTGACCTCATACAATTATATTTCTAGCTAAAATTCGATTTCTAATTGTTATTTAAAACGTCATCTAAGGAATATAATTGGAAAGCTATATTCAAATGAAAAGTTATTAGGTACATTGGAAGATTATTTGCAATATAGTATATTAGATAGTGTATTTAAAAGGAACAGAATGTTTAGGCCTTTTAAAGTAAATAGTAACATTATCAAACCCAGGCACAGCTGATGTTACCAATTCAGGCATAGTGAAATACACAAACTATTTTAAGGAAAATAAAAACCTACATTTTTAATCAAATACAAAATGCAGATAAAATGCCAATCTCAAGACCACATTTTCATTTTAATCGATCACAATCAAACCTGATAATGACTAAAAATTATTTATAAGAAATTAGGAACTCTAATTTTAAAGATCTGGCTTTAATTTGATTGCGATACCAAAAAATAAATGTAGAATTAATTATATAAAGGATTTCTACTATTAAGTTAGTAAAAAAAAATACCCTAAACGTTTTTAGGAGTTCATGAGTTCTTATTTTTTTTCTTTCAAGAAAAGTTATTAATAAAACATCATGGTACCTTGAAATAAACAGAGTCTTAGAAAAGTGGTAATAAGTAAACAAGATCTCACGGACCTACTTTTTCCTAGATGAGTGAGACTCACTGTTTCAAGGTGTTGAGTTCGTTTGGAATATTAACAGTTTCTTTTCAGTTAAATACAATAAAGATGAACCAGAAGTATTGTATCACTTAAAAAAATATTTCAAAACCAAAATATAGTTCCAGACCATAACCATTTTAAGAAAAGGTTTAACTTAATGCATGAATATTTTAATACTATGCCCATAATATTTAGAAACTAATTCCACCCTTAATACTTTCTCCTGATGTCTCCAAATGTTTATATTTATAGGACTGTAGGGAGTCCACCCTCCCTTATAATGTAATTATCCCATATCTGTTTCTACAAATATATTATAGTTTGATACTGCTGCATACTTCTACAGCTATAGGCATTGAGGTAAGAATCTGATTTTTGGAAGTTGCAAACACAATGATCTCACTAACTCATGTAATAGGGCATCTGTTCAAAGGATGAATAAATGTCAACAGCTGAGTCACTTTCCCAGTGCCCTTTCACACTGCTTACAGGACTTCTGGGAGTCACTCTCAACTGGTTTTTCAGCTTGTTTCTTCTTCAGGTATGTCACCTTTTCTACCAGGGAAAGCAGGCGTCCTCTAATTGTTAAATCACTGTTTCCATCCAGGGACCCATCTTCATCTAGCTCAATTCCTAGTAGAAGAGAAGGAAAGCGAAAGACAAAAAAAAAAAAAAGATATATTTAAAAAATACATTTAAGAGAAATAATTCTCAGACCTACCAATTTTTTCCATTCACAGCTTAAAGCATGCTGCCATGTCTGAAATATTTGAAACTAAAACTAGAGCAATCTTGTCCACTAGCTCTCCTAAATAAGATTCACTCACTGGCTTCTTTTCCCCCTTTCTTTTATTTTTTTGTTCCTTCATACTTAGGCTATCAGCATACAGAACAGTACATAAAACCAAGCCAAAAGAATCTTTTTGAAGTAAAAAAACCAACAACAACAAATGTTGGTGAGGACGTGGAGAAAAAGGAACCCTGGTACACTGCTGGTGGGAATGCAAGTTAATCCAACCACTGTGGAAAGCTGTATGAGGTTCCTCAATCTACTAGAAATAGAACTACCATATGACCCAGTAAAGGTCTTTAAAATGACATAGATGTGGGCTACTGACATAATTTAATGCAGTATTTCTTTAGCATTATTTTTAATTTTTTTTCTGTTTATATATATTTGACATCGTTAGCATTAATTTTAAAATAACTGCTGAATTTACAATTTACAATTTAAATGTAGCCTCTCATACAATTTAAATACAAGTGTTTGTACTAAATTCCTTTAGATTAAATCAAACTAAGATTCATTTCTCTGCCAAAGGCTTCTGGCTACAAGTCCCCCTTGTCCCTTCTCATTCACTGACACTAAAGGGGAGAAGGGAAAAGAGAGAAAGAATCTCAATTATCCTCTGCTCTGACTTAACTGCCTTTCTGGTCTCCCTTCTACTCTTGACTTCCTACACAGAATATGTATAATTATTCTTACACGAACTCCTAACAGGCATTGTGTTTGTCAATCTATTTACATAGATACTTACTTTTGTTTCAGTATGCATGTGTTAAAATGCACATTTAACAAAAAATTAAGTCAAGAAGATCTTACCACAATGTGCCATCAAATCTTCATGAAAATCCAAGAGTTGGTCTCGTATTTCTTCAGGACATGGACATTCACTTTTGTCATCCTTAAAATTCAGAAGCATATTGATCTGAAAGTTAGGAAAATAAGAGAAAGAACAAGAGTAAAACAAAAGTGAATTCAGGCATAACACTAGCAAAGATCATAAAAAAGAAAGATATTCAAAAATTGTTTGCGTATTCATAGATTGTTAAACAGATGAAAGTACACTCAATCCAGTAAATATGAAAAATAAATCAAATGATTTAAAGCTTAACATGTTGAAAAGTCATATTTTTCCTCTTTCTCAGTCCCTTAGTGTTAGACCCTTGGATGCTTAGAGTTCTTAATTCAACTTAGATCAAAATGGTATTTTTTTAAATGTTACTAGGCTTCTCCCAGATTTCTATTTCAGTTATAATCTCTATACTTCATTGAATAATTTAAATGCTTTCAAGATATAACTGTAAAGAAGGAAAAAGTACATACAACATAACTGAAAAGAACTATAATGGATAACTACGCTTTGCTAACATTAATTGTTCAATTAAAATGTAAGAAACTATCTTCTTGTTTTCATTTTAGACAGAGTAATATGGAGTATATAAGTGAAGAAAAGCTTATTGCTATTTCATTATTTTCCTTTAGGAAACAATTATAAGTTTTCTTTTTAAGTTTTTTATGTGGATTGTTTTTGTTAAACTTTTATTTTGAAATCACTTTAGATTCATGTGCTATTGCAAGAGATAGTACAATAGTACCCAGCTTTCCCCAATGGTAACATCTTCCAAAATAGTAGCACAGCATCACAAACAGGATATTAATATCAATAGAGTCAAAATAGAGAAATTATATCACCTCCAGGGTCCAATATTATTGATTTATAACTATATTGATATCTCCCCTGCCTGTTTTTCAACCCAGATTCCTGTCAGACTAACATGCCTTTTTATTTCTGTGTTACTGTCATTTTAAGAATGTTATGTAAATGAAAAAGCATAGTATTCTTTTTTCTTTTAATTTATATATATTTGACATCAATCGTAATCCCCATGTATTCCCCATCACCATATCACCAGTGCACCATCACCTCAGTCCCCCGTGCTCCCATCTGCCCTCAACCCTCTCCCTCCCCTCCCCACCAGGTGTCCCCAATTTGTCCTTGTCTTTTCATGAAAAACCATAATATTCTTGCATATGTTCTTATATGACGCTTTTGATAACTACAGGCTCTATCGTGATATCTCATTTTATTCCTGATATCAGTAATGTGAGTCATCACTTTTTTTCCTCTTGTGTCTTTTTGAGGTTTGTAGGTTTTATCAATATTCTAAATTAAATACTCTATGGAGTCATAAGATTTGTAAATTGCCCTATTTTCCATTTCACTGACTTCTGTATTTATCTCTAATGTTTCCTTCCTCTGCTTGAATTTTATTTTACTTTCTTTTCCAAATTCTTGAGGTGGTAATTAGATTATTAATTTGAGGGCTTTTTCTCTTTCTAAATGTATATATTCAGTGTCATAACTTCTTTTTCCAATATTGGGCAGTCACTTTCCACAAGTTTTTATGTGATAATTTCATTTTCTTTCAGTTCAATATATCTTTAAAACCCCCGAGACTTCCTGCTCAAACCATAGGTGGTTCAAAAGTGTCCAGGTTTCCTGGTGTTTA
Organism: Galemys pyrenaicus; assembly: GCA_019455555.1. NCBI lineage: Eukaryota > Metazoa > Chordata > Mammalia > Eulipotyphla > Talpidae > Galemys > Galemys pyrenaicus. The sequence continues at coordinate 285,552 of JAGFMF010011673.1, forward strand.
GAAGATTTTCCCATTATCCTTATGTAATTAACTTTGAATATGACTCCAATGTGCTTATGTAATTAACTTTGAATATGACTCCAATGTGCTTAGAAAAAAATATTTTGGAGGACAGATGAATCTCCAAAATATTTTTTTCTAAACTCCAGTCACCCACTTAATTATTAGATTCCCTTCAATTTTAAAAACCTGGCAGGATTTAGAGACTATGATTTCTGTCATGTTTAAATGCACCCTGTAATGAAATTTGCATTTTTCTTATTACCTTAAGGTCATTAAATACATTCCCTTTCTTTTAAAAGACATATTTTAAAGACTACGGTGGGTTCTTGTTTATCAACTTATATGTATATATTTTTTTGCTTGCAATTGTAGCACCGTTGTGAATTAATATACACTGGGCACACACAGGCTTTGTGAGACTGGTTAATTTTCCTATTTTCTTTACAGCACTTAAAATGAGTAGCTTAAAGAATAAAGTTGCAATTGGGGAAAAAAAAAGAAAAAATATTTTGTATGAAAAGAAAAAATAGATTCAATAAAACCTGTTCAGACTATCTTATGCTCACAGTATAGTTCAGCCTTATGAATGTTTCATGGGCAATTGAAGAAAATGTGTAGTAGGTTTAGGTTGGAGGGCTCCATAAATACCCAAAGAACCTTTTGATTGATGACAAAGCTACATTCTCCTATAGTCATACTGATTTTCTGTCTAGCTTTTATATCAATTATTGAGAGAGGGTCAAAGAATTTCAAACTGTATTTGTGTATTTGTTCTTCCTGTCAGTTCCATCTGTGTAGATTTCACTTATTTTGCAGCTCTGTCATAGAGTACATACACATTTGTCTTCTCGGTGGATTAATCTTTTATCTTTGGTTAATGTTCTTCTCTATCCCTGGTAATTTTCTTTGCTTTGATGAAGTTATTCTTATTTTTTCTTGGTTTTCAATACATAACCTTTTCATCATTTACCCTTCACCCTGTCTATATTATTATATTTGAAGTGAGATTCTTGTAGATAGCATTTATTAGGCCAAGTTTTCAAAATTCACTCTGCCATTGTTTTTTAATCTGTTTATTTTGATTATTTACATTTATTAATTTATTGATGTTAAGACTTAAGTATGTCATTTTACTTGTTTTCTCTTTTTTTTTTTTTGTCTGATTTAATTTTCCCCACTTGTTGGGGTTCCTTAAACCACTTTTAAAAGAGCCAATATTTAATTGTCCATGGTCTGTTTTAGTGTATCTCTTTGTATAGCTTTTTTGTGTGTGTTTGATTGTTCTGGACATTGCATTATTATAGATATAATTTATCACAGTATGCTGGTACCAAAATTTTATCAGTTTGAATGGAATGTATAAACCTTATCTCCTTTTATGCCCCTTACTATCCTCTATTTGAAATATAATTGCCTTAAATATTTCTATCAGAATTATTATTTCTGTTTTGACCATCAAACATTTAGAAAATTCAAGAAGAGAAGGTAAATATATTATCCACACCTTAACACGTTTTTGTGGTTCTTTCTTCCTTCCTGATTTCCCAAATTTCTTCTCTTATGATTTTTTTCTGGTTTGAAACAGTCTCTCAGGGTAGGTTTACTGTAGTCATATTTTCTTACTTTTTTTCTTCATTTGAGATTGTCTTGACTATCCCTTCATTCCTCAAGGATACTTTACATGCATATAGAATTCTGAGTTAGTATTTCTTTTCTTTTAATATTTGAAAAAATGCTGCACCACCATCTTCAAGCTTCCCTGTTTTCTGATAACAGCTCAAGTTTCCAATTATTTTTCTTCTCTGGGCATTTCTTTTTTACTGCTTTCAAGATTTTTAGTTTCTTTTATTTTCAGAAGTATGACTATGATTCTTGATTTTTATTTATTTAGTTTGGGGTTTACTATGTTTCTTCAATATTTCTTTTTATTTTTTTTCTAAATTCAAAAATGTTCAGCCATTATTCATGTTTTGTTTTTTATTGTTGTTATTGTTATTCATTCTCTATTTGTCTGGGATTCTAATGTCATAATTATTACATCTTTTTTTATATTTGTACTGGTCACTGAGGTTCTTTTTTCCCCCAGTTTATTTTCTCTCTTTTGTTCATTCTATTATTCTTTCTTCTGTTCAATGATTCTTTCTCCTGCTGTTAAGTCTGTTCATTGAGGGCTCAAACACTTCCATTATTGCCAGCTTACAGTACTAAGATTTCCATTTAGTTCTTCATAGCTTCTATTTCCCCACTGAGTTTCTCTCTCTCACTTTCTCCCCCCACCACTTCCTTCCTTTCATTTGAAGAAGTTTTGTGATAGCTACTTTAACAACCTTGTCAGATAATTGTAACATCTTTGTCTTCTGAAAGTTGATATCCATTGATTATCTTTTTTCATTCAAGTTTTTCCTGGTTCTTATTATGATGCATAATATTCAATTAACACTTGGATGTTGGAGTACTACATTGTGAAACTCCTTGCTTCTTCAGATACTATCTATCAAGAGAACGGTTTAGAGTATCACATTCTAGGAAGAATGAGAGTCTTCTTTGGACAAATAAAGAAGCAGGGAACCTAGTATCTGCTGAATGAGACTGAGAGATTTCAGTCCCCACCAGACATGTACTTATCCCTGGTTAAAAAGGTCAATAGTGCCTTGGTGTTTCTCCCTCCCTGACACTTTGGTAGGCCTCATAACCACTTAGGGGAGATAAAGTCTCAGCTCTACGCCCTGTTGAGCACCTTAGTATAGAGTCTGGAGAGAGTAGTGTTTGTTGGCTGGGCTAAGGGGTAGCGTGGTGCAGTTAATCCCTAAAATTTTTCTGCCTTGCTAGAAAACACAGAATTTTTCTGGTCCTTTGGCTGAAAGATCATTCTTGGGGGCCTATGCCCATTGGCATTTCTCATTCTCCAGCTTCTTTAGCTACAAGTCTGGGGTAGATGTGGCCAAAAGGAAAATCAGGAAGCTCACCACCTGCTCCACAGTCTCTTTTATTCTCTCTCTCAAACTATTTATGGTATCTGTAATTAGTCCCTACACAAATTCAGAGGTAGGTATCTTAGATTGAGAGGAAAATGTTAAGAGTAAAATGAGATCTGTTAGTTCTTTTGATCATCATAGCTACATCACAGTAATTTCCCAAACTTCAGTCTCGTCTTAGGTAGATTCCAGAAAACTCATATTCCCTGACTAGCTTATTCTTTAGTTTAGGTATGTGCCTTTGGTTCTGCTGCTCCTTAATGTGACCTGGGATTGGAGGTGAGCAACAGGAGGTGATAAACTTTCCAGCAAGACTGATAGCACTATCATTTGGTTTTACTGGGGAGGCACAGCATAGAAAGTGTCTATCAAAGGGTATTAGGAGTCAAAAGTTCCTATTGGCTAAGTGATGCTGAGTCAGCCAAAAAAATACCTACATACCTATAGTTGGACATTGCTCCTATTTGCAGAACATCAGAATACACTGGACTCCTCAAAAAGTCTGTTATGTACCTGATCCATTTTGATAAGTCTCTCATTTATTTGAACTAACCAAGTAGATTCTTTTGATAAAACTAAGACAACTGACTAGATATATTTGGCTAGTTTAAAGAGAACAGGATAAAAATACTTGAAACTTATGACAAAACTTTACAACATATAGATCTTGAATAAACTAAAATCCAAATTAAAAAGGAAGAATTTTCATTTCATTCTTATACCTGTTCTTGAGGTGGTGACCTAAATTCCTTTGTTTTCCTAGCTGTGAGTGCAGCTGACATATTTAAGGCTTGCATAACTTCATTATATCGGAAGCGTTGATTGTCTTGGAGTTTAGCCACAAAGTCATCTGAAAAGGCCACAATGGCTTCTATCCGGTGCCGGACCTGACAATCACAGAGGTACTGAAGCAGCAGGCACATCTAAGAAGATGATTAAAAAGACAACAAATTTAATTTCCAAAGCTTTAAATAGTTTATGGATATCACATCAAATGCTTACTTGTCAGCTCTTCTCCTTTATGAACAGATTCCTAATTTTGTAGGAATGTTGTAGGTAACATCATGCTTGCTTCCAGGAGATGAAACATAAATGGTCTAAGCCTAATGTCCAGTCTCAGTGGGACAGACCTAACAGCTCTAGCTATGGTCAAGGAGATCTACAGGTGAAGTTCCCCAGGTGTCTTGCCGGAAAGATTTTTCATCATAAATATCAGACTGAAAAATCCCCTTTTCAAAAGAAGTATAACTGGGTAATGACATGGTCATTGGAGGAACACAGAGCTAATACATCTTAGGATGAAAACCACAGACTGAGGATGACAGAAAGATATAAATAGCTGGGATCCTGGTGATATCATCACACTATGCTGATTCTAGAACTGTCTACCTCCAGACTTTGGAGTTAATGAAGTGGTTTTATTGCTTATTTACTAAATGGTTATTTAATAAATTTTATTTACCTGATATTCTCAGATGAATTTTTAACTGATACAGTATGTTGACAGAAACATTATTACCAGAGAATGCTTTGTCCAAATTTAGGAGATAAGTTAATACAAGTAATTGTAGTTGTGATACAAACAATAGAAATACACAGCAGTACTAAAGAGGCTTTAAAACCTTACATGTACTATTCACAATATAGTCATTTCCACCTGGTTGGAAGTGACCCCAGTATCCATTGCCCCTCTCCCTTGCCTCAGTCTACCCCACTGTGGGCAAGTATGACAGCATCCCAAATAAGAAGGCTCTTGATCACCCCCTCATTTCTTCATACCAGTTACATTGATATTTTTAGTATAAAATCTACCTGCTAAAATTATTTAATGTTTCAGCTGAACTTAGACTAAAATTCAAAATTCATCATCTTGTTGGTTTTAGCAAATGGTTAGATTCTGTATAAACTGACTGCTCTCTAGTTCACCTTTTTTGCTTGCTCTTTCAGCTACACTCATACTGGCTTTTTCCTGCCTCCAAGTTTTAACCACATTTTATGCCCTTAATGAAAAGCTCCTAGAACATATTTGCTGCTCATTTTTCACACCTGCAGAACTTAGGTTCATTAATCTGACCTCAGTTTGAGAGTCACCATCTCACAAATGCTTTTATCACTTTTCTTACAGTAACCCAGTTGAGATTTTCTTCCTTTCAGTAATCCATTCATTTAATAAAATTAGCAATGAGGCATTTTAAAATGAAATGCATAAATAAGTGCATGTCCCTTTCCCCCACCCCCAAGACTATCAGCTTCTAGAAGGCAAACACAAATCTGTTCCCTTCACCCAGCATTAAATGCCTGGCTCAAAGGAAGACCTCATTCAAGATTAACTGGGAGATAAAAAGAAAAACATGTTTTAAAGATGCAAAGCTCAACTTGATCTTATTGAACCAAAGTGGCATTAAGAAAGAACCCTTCACACATCTTGATGAGCACAAAGACAGAGATGTCTCTGACACCTTAGAAATACACAGGCAGGAAGCAAAGTCTTTCTGGGTGAGAATGGGGAACCAACTGGTGTACAAATGTTCTAAGGTTAGTAAGAGTACAGATGAGGGCAGAAAAGGGGAGAGAATGCCTTGTATTTCAGGCATTGCAACAGAATGTCAGAGAAATGCATCTGCAGAAACAAGAGTGATAACAAGGAAATTGTTAATAAACAGAGGGGAGAAGAAGAGCTGGCAGGACAAAAGCCAATCGCTTATACCCCTTTCAGACACACACACACACAGAAATATACATATACACACGAATACACATAGGAACAAAAAGCAACATGCCAGACTTGCAGATGTGCATGACAGACGTGCAGCAACCAAGGGCATTGCCTTAACAAAAATATTAAATGTATCTCAGTAATTACTGTCAATTGGCTCAATAGGAGAATTCATTAATTCCATTCCAAATGCAAGAAAAGTTGACTGACACATCCCAACACAAAATGGGAAGTTCATTCATTTTGCGAAGAGCTATTGTTGCACAGGAACTTTAACACACACGCACACATTCACACTGAGCTGGGAGGGAACAAAAGCAAATTTCAATCCCTTAATATTGAACAATTCTAAAATTCATAAAATCTTTTTTCTCACTACCTACCTGCAATTTAACCGGCTCAGGCAGTTTCATCTGCAGCAGGCCTTCCTTGGGCCTCTTACCCCCTTTGATTTCTTCTTCACCAGCTCCTTCTAGTTTTGTGTCATCTGTGCCCAGCTCTTTCTCCAGCACTTCACTCTCCTCCTCGGGACTGGCAGCCTCTTTGAACACACTGGGCTCAATCAACTGCAGGATGTGTTTCAGGTCCTCGTTGTGAAAGATCCCCATGATGAGCAGGGTATAGAAAAGCTTGATGAGAGGCACGAAGAGGAATTCAGTGGTCCCCCCAACCGGGTCCCGGGCATGAAGGCTGCCCTCTTTAACAGCTTCTGTCAGCATCTGTATGGTTTTGGCCTTTAGGATGTCCAGCGGGAATTCTGGACTATACTGGTAACATTCATGATTAATGCTTACAAAACTGGGGGAGGAAAACTGCATCCGTGGCCTGAGGGAGGTACTGAGGCCAATCCCTGGCAGACCATGCTTTTTGTTCTCACCAGGGAAAAGGGTGATGCTCTTTGTCTCCTCTGTCATGGGGACGATGAATTCATTGTTCATCATAAGTCTGGCAGTGGCATAAGAGCTCAGGTGGATGTCAATCAGCAGGTCATAGTAACCAGCCCGCAGCAAACCGGGCATGTACTTATTCTCGATGGCGTAGAGGAGCTGGGGTTCATCCACATGGCTGCACAGGGCGTGGGCCACCCGGTGGTTCCCAAGAGCACAGACAGCTGAGTAGAGCCGGAGTGTGTGGTAGTGGAACTTCAGCAGTTCTTCTTGCTCTGTCAATTCTAGTATGTCAACAGATCTGTAGAAGGGAGGATAGTGGTAGCAAGGTAAATGTGGAGCAGTAATAAAATTATGACTCTGAGGAGAAATCTAGTGTAGAGATGATTAAGAAATCATAACATTGAGTTAATAAGGAGAAGCCAAATGAGGGGCCAGCAGGGGGCTTGAACATGGATGTCCAGCATGCCTGACCTTTAGGAAACCTGGACCTGAAAGGCGGAAGAGACTCAGAACAGCAAATGGGTGCCATATGTCAGGTCTCGTATATTCAGCAGCCTCAGACCAACTCCTGGGAGCTAGGGGTGAGCCTTAGCAGCCAGGTGAAGCTATAGAACAAGGAAAGCAGGTAGGTCTGGGGCTTCTTGCTTCAAGATTTGGCTTGCAAACAGGGACTTGAAAAGACTTGGAAGGAGGCGCCTGGAGAACAGACAATTAGAGACACTGGAATAAACACATACACACACACACACATATGCCTATGATTATATAATTTGTTTCCCAAACCCTCAAAATATTTCAATTTTCTTTCATCAATTTCTCTGAGTCTGTTTTTCACATCTGTCAGCTGAAGGGTTGAACAAAGATTCCACTTCTAATACCTTACAACTGAGTGACAGCACATTATTCTGCCTAGTGGTAATCAGACTGCAGTGGCACTTGCCTGAATCTTTCCTGGCTCTTGCCATCATAAGTAAAATGAGTGAGGAAAGAAACAGCACACTCTCATATCCCTCTTCAACTGCAGTATCACAATTCTGTTTCAGCAATGAAGTGGTTGAGAAACAGATTTCAAATTAAAGTAGGCAAATGAATGTCTCCACCATCATGTCGTATTAGACATTTTCTAACCTTGTCTTGTTTTCCTAGAACCATGTTCCTGGCAGGGGCCTAATTCCAAAGGTTCCCATCAGACAGTAAAAAAAATAGGGTTGACCTGTTTTCCTCTGGGATGTGGAGAGACATGAACTGCAGAGGATCCAAACACTGCACCAGCCAGCCTTGGCGTTCGCTGATCCGAGACACATCCACCTTCAGGAACTGGTTGGGCATTCTGCTCCACAGGACGTGTGACAGAAACTGCACATGGAGGCGTGGGGGACACTGTGGTACCGGGTTTTTGTGTTCACTCTTGAATAATCCCGCTGAGAGAGGCATCACATTCTAAGGGATGGGAGGCAGAAAAAGAAATAATTGATATCACCCCATGGGGTTAATAAAGCAAAAACTAGAATTCTGCACAGAAAGCATAATGTAAGGTACACTTTATGGTGAGCAGAGCCAGTACAAAAAAGTAGAAACTGGTTGAAGAGCTCCTGAAAGGGCAAGTGGCAAAAACATTAAGAAAGAAAATTTTCTAAAATTTCAGGACAGGAAGGGCCTCCCTGGTGGCACAAGGGGTTAAGCACCACACTATGAAGCTATCCACAGCCACTGCAGCACAAGGTCAATCCCGGGCCGGGGAAGGGACCCACATGGTGCAGAAGACCTCGCCTTTCTCGACCACTGCTCTCCTCAGCAGTGTATTTCAATCTGCCTGTTCTACTCCCCACTCTGTCTCTGGTGAATCCTCCCTCCCAACACCTCTGGCCTCTACCCCAGTTTCTGTATGCATAAAAAAATAAATCTTTAAAAAAAATTTCAGGACAGGAAAAGAGGGAATGTTTCTTGCCCATATACTCTAAGGCATACTGAAAATCCAACGATAACCACGTGTTCTTTATATCTTTACTAAGCTGGGCTTTCAAGGAAACCTAGCAAGCCCTTAGCTGTTTTCAGAGTGAAATCCTGTCTTTCTCTCCCATCCTCCCTCCTGTTACCCACTTTATCCTTCAACAGTTCACTCACTGATAGTCAGGTTTATCAGGTTTTAGTAAGCAGCAATGTACCAGAGACAGCCTGACAGATAACCCTGGCCATCAAACAAGAAAACTGAATTAACCAGGTATTAACAATTTATTTCTTCTCTACTTTCCTCTACATCCAGTATGTATCTTTAGCATCTAGTCACAAAGACAGGTGTCTGCTTACTCAAAGCTCAGACATTCATATGATCTATATACCACACCCTCTTCTGAACCATATAAATGCAATTTCTCATATTTCTGTATTACTTTCAGCCTCTGCCTCCTCTAAAGTCTTCTTCCCTGCATTCCTCAAGCTGCCTCAGCTTCAAACTACTCTCCTGTTCTCTTAGGCTAATGGGGAAAAAAGTTTGCAGTGTTTTATTTACTGAAAAAAATATCAGTGAAAAAGACAAACAAAAGCCCTGCCCTTATACACATTCCAATTCTTTTCATTGGAGACAGAACATAAACAAAACCAGTACAATTTGAAGGGTATTGGAAAAGAGGTCCTGGGGTAAAAGTCAAGATGGAAGAGCCAGAATTCAGGGCAGCAATAATAAATAAGATCAGGATGGGTGTCACTGAGAAGGGACATTTAAAGACTCAAAGGAAAAGAAGCATATGGATATGTATGCAGTGGTGGTGGTGGGGTGGGGGGCGTTATTTCTATGCAATGCTAAGCACTTGACAACCAAGCTTGTTAGCAAGTTTGAAGAATAGCTGAAGGTCAATGCATCTGGAGAGGAGAGCCACAGCACATGAAGTCAGAGAGGAAACAGACCTTTTAGAACTAGAGAATCACTGTAAGATGTCTAATTTTTGCATTCAGGGAGACTAGGTGTCTAGGGTTTTAAGTGAAATAAAATTACTTCAAACCAATGACAATCCAGTTGTTGTACAATAAACAGCTGAACAAGGATACATGAAAGAAGCCCTACTAGGAGACTTAGAGTAACACAGATGAAATATGATGGTGATGGAGATCAGGGTATGATCAGCCGGAGGGATGAGAAGCAGTGGCCAGAAGGTAGGGGATTTGCTGGGGGATGAAACGGGGATGCAGAATGGTTGCAAAAGGGAAATCAAGGATGATTTTACAATTTCTGGTTCTGAGCAATTAAATTTGCTTTGGACTACCATAGAAAAGACTAGGTCATGCAGGAGAACAGGAAGGAGCAGTAGTTTGGGACACACTCATTTTGCAACTGATACTGCAAATAGATATAAAACCCAAATGGAAATGCCAAACAGTCCAAAATATGAAATATACTGAAATATATATGAAAAACTACCCCTTTGCTGTCAAATTTTATTTAAAAAATGATCATTTAAACCTGCTGTCTCCTCTCATTTTCAATTTTGAATTCACTATAATATACTTTCTGCCATTCTTTTGCAAAAATTCTGGCAAGGTCACTGAAACCCTTCTAGTTAAATAAATTTCTTCAGTCCACAGGGTGTTGGTCTTCTCATGGTAGCAGCCAATCCCATTTGATGAAAGCCAAAAGTATTCACATGGTTTAAGGGTCATGTCCAGGGTTGCTGACCACTATATATATCTTGGTATTTTCCTGGAATCTCAATTTATACAGTTGCAAAATGCAATTCATTTCCCTGAATTTCTTTTTTTTTAAAGATTTATTTTATTTATACATAAAGAACTGGGGTACAGGTCAGAGGTGTGGGGGGTGAGAGCATTCACCAGAGACAGAGTGGATAGCAGAATAGGCAGATCCACTGAAACACACTGCTGAGGGGAGCAGCGGGCGTAGCAGGAGAGGTCTGCTGTGCCATGTGGGTCACTCCCCTGGCCAGGGGCAGGAATTGAACTCGTGCTGTAGTGGCTGAGGTTTGCTTCATAGTGTGTTGCTTAACCCACTGCGCCACCAGGGAGGCCCCATTTCCCTGAATTTCAATAAGCCCTTCTGTTCACTGTATTAACATCCCTGCTTGCTCAAACTAAATAATTTAATATTTGCTTCTTCTGACTACAAATAGTCAATGCATCAACAAAATCCTATCAATCCAATTCATTGTAAAATTTTATTAATTTCTACTCTAAAATACCTTCTCATTTGTCCCTCTCTCTCCATTGTCAGTTTTAGACTGTCAACATCTTTCCCCATCTGGACAATATCAAATTGTTGAAACCAAATCGTTACTTCCTGCTCTTATTCTTATGAGAGTAAATTATATCTCCACATTACTACCAACATATTTTTCCAAAACAGGCTTTCTGATGACCCAATTCCTTGCTTCCAATTTCCACTGGATTGACACTGTCTATGTAAAAGATGCCAGCTTCCTAGAATGGCATTTAAGCCTTTTTTAAACTGGACTTGGTCTTTTATCCAAATTAATCACCAGCAGAATCTTAGAAGGTATCCTTTGTAGCTAGAGTCATATTGAATTTCTTAACTTTAGCACTTTCACTCTTACGTAATTTTTCTCTTACCCTGTATCTAGAATGTCTTTTTCTAGTAAGACCCCTGAGAACTCCTGTTCAACATTCAAGTATCAACTGAAATGTCATGTGCTCATTTAGCTTTATCTGAGCCACCCATTCAACTTATTCTTTCACTTATGTTCCCAGAGTATTCTATACATGCCACTATTCTAGCACCTACCATCATGGAGCATAGTTCCAAGTATTTAAGCCTGTTCACTAGCTCACATATGCGTTCAGATTACTGATCTCTATGTAATTTGGCCTTTTTAATTTCCATAAGCCTAGTTTTATCGCATAGTATATTTACAATGACCAAAGAGTAACCGCTTTTTAACTAATGAGGTTCCCCTAGCAAATTGAAATATTACAGAATGTTTAGTCATGGCTACCTGTCTCCTAAACAATGATTTGCTTAACATCAATACTAATAAAACAACGAACTTATTAAATAAAAAATAAGTCCTAGCATGCAACCCAAATATACTATCAGGAATGAGCATTACCTTTATTCTTCCCAACTCAAACTGAAAAACATTGGGACTTGTAGCTTGTGCAAAAACTGCAGGAAACAATTTTGTGCTTGGCTCCACCTGAAATAAACAGATGCATTAAAAAAAAAACAAACAATAGTAAAGGTAAGCTCACAAGACTCATGTTCTTCATAACATCACAGGTGCATTTCCCACAGGGGACCAAAGACTTTCCTTTCACATCAACATCCTCTTTCAAAAATTATTTGGAGGATTTTATGTCATTACTGTAAGAATGTTTTCCAAGGACTGTATTGTTTACTCATCCAGACTTATGATTATTATTCAAACGGAGGTAAACAATACATACCTCATTTCTTTTTAGAGATCTAATTTCTAATTCAGTCTTTTCCTGTAAGGTTTTCCTCCCTAGAACAGGGGGCATCCACGTACTGTACCTGATAGTACGTGCTCAGTTCCTTGCCATTGGCGGTGAATGTGAGCAGCCCGCTGGCGGCGTCCACCACGCAGCCGATCTCCAGCCCGTTATTGTTGCGTCCTTGCCCGGGGCTCATGCTCTCTCCTGCACACACCATGTAGCAGTTGCTGCGTTTGATGCTGAATTTCAAAAGAACATTTTTATCTTTGTACAACCACAGATAGAACAGAAAGCATGTATATTTTGCAAACTAAACCTAAATTATGCTGCGCAAGCAACAAGCTCATGCTGTAATGGGAGAGGTGCACAATGCGCTCAATTCTGATTCTGAGCAAAACACCATTGACTTCAGTAGATATTCTGAATCAGGTCTGACATGTCTCTAAATTTCACACCTAACAGAGACAGATCCGCAAATTGGAACCAAGTGAGAACTGACCTACACCTTCCCTCCGAAAACTCAAACCAAACTGGACCTTTTTCTGACGTTCAAAAAAATTTAACTACTAACTGTTCATTCAAATTTGTAATTTTTATTCTCATAGCTTCTTTTTTTAATCACATTTTCTGAGATAAGAAACACTCTTTTCCAAACACTATCGAAGTCCTTAGACAAATTCTAAATGATCTACCACAGATTCAATGTGTCTGAAATTTGGCTAAAAGAATGCCTCTTTATGGACAAATTCCCAGAGATCTATTATGAGAGACAGACTTAGCTAAAGTGTGAAAAAAAAATCAATGCTCTCAACAACAAACCCCTCAATTGCACTCTCATCTTAAACTTTACAAATAGAAGATGACAAACATAAGTCATTTAAGTTTCACCTCCTTTTCCGTCATTGTCACTATACAGCAAATGTATCAGACAAGCAGAAAAGCTAAAAGCAGGCAAATAAGAGGAAAAGAAGAAAGCTGAAACAGTCAGTTTTTCAACAATCACAAGTCAACTGTGTTCCCTTATACTACATACATAAGATTCAACAACCTGTCCCTCGCCTGTATTTCCTAGAGCAAAATCATCTAAGCTGATACCCCATCTCTTTAATGAGACATGTCCCTATATTGGAGCCATTTGTGTAAATCAAATGTGGGCCCCAGGGATATTCCTGGAGACAGGTGTTTGTGGGCCCTCAACTGATATAAATAAAGCCCTTTATTCAAGACTTTTGCTAGGCTCACTGTCTCAAGTCGAAGTTCATTACATTCCAAAGGTTACAACCTGAAGGCAGGAGAGTGAGCTTCCAGTCACCAAAAATGATGGTGCAGCTATAAAAGAAAAGCGACGTTATGGCGCACTCTTTCTGAGACCTGTCACAGCAGGTCAGAGAGGATGCATGGGCAGAAAAGGTAGATGCAAATGGTCAGATCTTCTCTTGTCTTATTCTGCAAGGAAGATAGCCTTCTTCACTTTTTTGAAGGTTTGGTTTGAGTTTGGTTTGTTTTACAAATGAAAAAGGATGGCACAGAAAGTGTAACTGACTTACCCAAAGCCACACAGCGAGTCAATGGCAAGGCTGAGGAAAGAACCCACTGCTCCTCAGTCTGAGTTCAAGTGTGTCCACCTAGTCTACACTACTAGCCCATATTGTTTCTACATTTTTCTCCCCACCATATAACCAGTTCCCAAGATACATATCTGACCATATGCTATATTTCTCACAGTCACCCATCTCTAATCCCTCAGCAAAGGTTAACTACAGGTAACCCAAGTTGTTAGTCTTATACAATATCACCTGAAGGAATATGATTATTACCCAAAACAGATGCACTGCTCTTATGTTAAAATGTTATTCACTTTTAATATATTCAGATGTCTTAATGGCTTGTGCAAGACACAAAAGGACACGGATGTTAACAATTTGAATATAGTGATACTATAAGTAAAATATTATCTTGAATATGAAATTCAAGAAAAAAAAACACCTAGATTTAGGAACATTTTTTTTAAAAAATTTGAAACCAACCTTTCGTGCACTTTTCCTTTTTCATCTCCTAGAGTAACAGTTACTGTTCGAACTCTGTCCAAGTCAAAGCCTGTATCATATTGATGGAAATCTGATGTAATCCAGCCTACCCAGACGTTAGCCGGTTCTTGCCCTGGGAAGATTCTCACTGAGTAATAGTACTGTTGAGATAGCGAAATCAAGTGTTGGCAAAGTGGCAAAAAAGTTTTGAATTGTAGTATCTTTGAATTGTTTAAGGGTATATATTTCTTTGTTTAACATCATATGGTCTAATCAAAAGGTCATAGGTATGGAGAAATGAGTGCAAGATGAGGACAGTCCTAAAACAGAGTTCCTCATTCAATCAGAAATTGGAAAAAGAAAAAGGACTAACACTCACAAGTATGCATGTACACCACACCCCTCTAGAGTTATCTTTTGCCTTGTCTATTGATAACATATATTTTGACAACTTAAAATCACTTTGGAATAGTTCAGATCTAATATGTGAAAATCAAATGTGGGGGTATTTTACAAGGGACATAACTATATATATACCATTTGGCATTTTAGGAAGAAATATTTTGAACACATTAAGTGGCAGAAAGTAAAATGACTTCTAACAAAGTATGATAAATGATCTTTTTTAGGCATATCAGTAAAATGAAGGAAATTACATTTACTTGGAAAAATGAAGTTGAAGATTGAATTTCTACCAAGATATAAAACAGCATAACTCAGGATTAAGGGTCTCATTAAGGCTATTTCCCCTAAAAGAGTTCTCACCTAGCATAATACATAGATATTTTTCAAGTTTTAGGCCCCGCAAATATAAGTGATTAGCTATTTTAAAATAAGCCAGCTAAATAGGATGACTCACAGTGAACTATTTGAAATGAAAAGCATAACTTGATAGTGATAAATAACAACAGCTGCAACCTCATACCGTGGATGTTTGCATCAAGTAATCATAATCATCCCGATCATCTGCAAGGACATCTTCTGTGAGTCTTGCAGAATGGCTTGTGCTATAATCTGGTTTTGTTCTTCGAAGCAAAAATCTGAAATATATTAGAGCACTAGGAATAAGCAACATAAATGAATTGTTTTGCCTACTTCAAACATAAACAGGTAATCAATTTAGTGAGGTGGTTTTAACTAGGGGGATTTTGCTTCCTAAATGACTTCTGGCAATATCTAGAGATGTTTTTGTCACAACTTGTGACAGTTACCACTGGCATCTAGTGGATGGAGGCCAGAGATGCTGCTCAATACTCTACAGTGCACAAGACACTCACAACAAATAACAAATGCCTATCTAACCAGTGTTAATCATGCTGAGGTTGAGATATTCAAATTAAGCATAAGAATGAATGGTAATTTGTCTTATTGTCCATTAAAAAAATTCTTTAGAAAGGATTATTTGTATCTTTCAACCAAAAAAAAAATTAAATATAGGCATCTTTTAAAACCTAACTCTTGAGCCTCCCTGGCAGTGCAAGGGGTTAGGTCTCCACACTATGGAACTATCAACAGCCACTTAAGCAAGAGTTTGATCCCTAACTGAGGAGCTAGCCCACATAGCAATAGACCTCATCTGTCTCACCTGCTGCTCCCCTCAACCATATATTTCAGTCAGTCTGCCTGTTCTTCCCATTCTGTTGCTGGTCAATCCTCCACCCCCACCCCCCACCCCTGCACCTTTGGCCTATGCCCCGGCTCTTATAGGCATAAATAAATAAAATAAATCTTTAAAAATAAATCTAATCCTTACAAATCATATATATAATCATGACTTAATTTCCATAATATATAAAGAACTCCAAGCACTCAACAAAAAGCTAACAACACAAAAAAATGGTCAAAGAGCTTGAATAGACATTTCTCTAAATGATATACAAATGATCAATAAGCATGTGAAAAGATGTCCCACATTACTAAACATCAGAGAAATACAAATCAAAACCACAATGATATATCATTTCACATCCATTAGGCATGTTGCTATTTTAAAAAAAAGTTATAAGGGTTGAGAAGGCTATGGAGAAACTGGAAATCTCTGTACTGTCTGTAAGACAGTAAAATGGCAAACTACTATGGTAAACAATATGAAAGTTCCTCTTAAACATAAAAACAGAACTACCAGCAACCCTGTTTCTGGATATATGCCCAAAGAATTGAAAGTAGGATTGCAAAAAGATATTTTCCTGCCCATGTTCATAATAGCACTAGTTTCAATAGCTAAGAGGTGGAAACATCCCAAATGTCCATCAAAGATGAATGAATGAGCAAGATATGATGGAATAACCATAACAGATCATTATTTATCCCTAAAATGCAAAGGAAATTCAGGCTTCCAACAAACCTACAACACATTTGAACCTTGAGAACATTACATTAAATGAGAAGAATCAACAAAAGACAAATGCTATATGATTTCACTGACATCAGGTGTCTAAGTAAAGTTCATAGAAACAAAAAGAATGATGTCTGCAGGGGTAACAGGGTGGTTGGAAAGGAGACTTGTAAAATGGGTATAGCAGTTTTTCTTATAGGATGGAAAGTTCTGGAGCTCTATTTCATAACAATGTGAATATATTTAACACTATTGAACTAGACATCTAAAAACGGCGAATAGGGTAATTTTGTTGTAATAGGGATTTTACCACCATAAAAAAAAAATGCCCAAAGAAGTAACTTGCAATAGATTATGTCTGTGGTTAAAAATAAGATGGCACGGCCTTTCTGGTGGTGCAGCAGGTTGAGTGCTGCACTGCGAAGCATCTGCTGCACAGCAGCGCGAGTTTGATCCCAAGCCAGGAAAGGGACCCACATGGCGCAGCAGACCTCTCCTGCCTCGCTTGCTGCCCCCCTCAGCAGTGTATTTAGTAGATCTGCCTGTTTTACTCCCCACTCTGTCTCTGGTGAGTCCTCTCACCTCCGGCACCTCTGGCCTGGACCCCAGCTCTTGTATGCATAAATAAATAATTTTTTAAAAAAAATAAGATGACAAACAGGTTGCTTTATTGTCTATAGAATTCTTGGTATGTAAAGAAGGAGGAAGACAAGCTGACATTGGGAAATGCCTTAACTGCTACTGAAGCCCCTCCCCCACAGAATAAAGATTGATTTAAAATCATTTTGTATATCTCAGTTACCTTTGTTTCAGACGAGAGGGCTTTTCCTGAGCATAATCTTTGTGGTTATTAAACTCTGGTTTTGTAGTTTCTTTGTCTTTGTCAACTCGATCAGGTACCAGATGGCCATGAGCTGTCTTCATTAGAACCTCAAAGTCAGAATCTGCATCATAATCTTCCAAATCATTCTTGGGCCCAAAAAGACCAGCACCAGGGAGCCCTCCTGCTGCTGTCTTGGAGAAGACCTCAGCACACTCAATGGGCATGCTGAGACGATAGAACATGATGTCTGTGCTGCTGTTCTGAGAACCAAAGGACTTCTGTGTGATCTTTAAACATGGAGAGCTGTCTATGGTGCCGTCTATTCTGGTCACCTAGCAAAAGAAGAAGCAATCAATCAAATTCTATCCTTCGTCACTGATTTCTTAATTCTAAAGATCGATTAACACAAATTATGCCTTTAAAACCCCAGACAGAGCCCACAGATGTCATTATTGTACAAATGAGATGATAAAACACAGGGAGTGAGTGTTACAGATATACTCAAAGTTCTGCTTCAAAGTCAGAAAATGGTTTGGGAAATTCCTCCTATTGTTGTATATATTCAGATGGAGCTCATATTGTCTAAACAATAAATGAATTAAATATTGTTACTCATTCCAATGGGTCATTTATCATGAAACTAAAATCAGAGACTAACCCTATGTTTAGATTCCACTACTATGTAACGCATGAAGGTCATCATTTCAAGTGACAACAATTTCCAAGTAGGAATTCATCCATGTAAAGATAACCCCCTCCTGTTTTTTGGCAATGATTTGAGTTTAAAAATAAAGCAAACCTCAATATGTTCGTGGTTTGATGGAACCTGAAGAAACTGAGGAAGCCTCTTGCTTAGCCACATGGTAATATCCCTGTTTGTATTAACAGCAAACGGTTCATAGCCCTCTTGCAAGCCACAGATGGTAAAATATTTCAAGGTGCTGACATCCTTTCCAAAGTTCATCCTGCCCACTTGAGCTACTCCAAGGCTACATACAGGTATGAATCCTAGAAAGAAAAATAATTCAAAATCTTAAGTATGATTAGTGTGAGGTACTGTTTGTACGAAGTTACCAAAATACTGCTCCAGGATTCTTAAGGTAAAATGTTTGTCTTAAGGTGAAAACAATAATAAACTAAAGACACTGCTGACAATAAGTGTTAAATGTAAGGGTCAGAAGACCAGTGTTTGATCGTAGCTTCAAAATTTAATAAATGTGATCCCTAAGTCCCTACTTATGTCCCTTCTCTCACCTTGGACTTCTGTAAAATAAAGATTTGTTCAGCAACCCCTAGTCCTCCAGGGCTGTTGGCATATATAGCCTTGGGCATCCCATCTTATAGCCTCCTAGCTCAGAAGTACACTTGACTCTTCTACTGAGGGAAAGTGAGAAAGAAGTCCCAAAAGGTGTTGCTTTTCTATGTTGCTCAAGAGCCTGAAGTGTTCAAATTGAGACACAGTTTGAGTTGTAGATTTCTTTATACATAATTCAAAGTAAAAAGGAATAGAGGCAACATTTTAATATACTTTCATTCACTGATATCTGCTTTTGATGTTTGAAGAAAATTGTGCTGATATTTTCTGGAATATACCAGATCTAAGCATGAAAAAATAGAAATAAATAAATATTCAGAAGTAGTTGCTAAACTCCTACTAAACCTCTTTTTCTCTCTCTCTTTGAGGCTACTACCAATGTTGATTAAATAGGGCAACTCACTTCCAACCTAAGTAATAAAGACATGAAATTTAAAAAAAAATCAAAATAAACACAGACCTATATCAAAGGCAAGAACAATGAGCAATAGGGGAAAATAAAATAAAATATTTCATAAGCTAATCTAGTGTGTAGCAGTGTTAGTAAATCTTTTCCGCTATTATTAATTCTGTTAAATTTTCTTTGAGTTCCTTGGAATCAAAAGTCTGTAACAAGGCATGAGATAATGTTTTCATTAGTGGGGTTGTTTATGTGTATACATGTTTATTTCTTCTGTAATATTTTAAACAAAAGTTCAAGTATTCACACAATAAACAAGGTTAGTATCGGAATGCATCCACAAATCATAGATCTAATTTGTAAAAAAAAGAGTAGATCATAACAAGACAATTAATTCTCTTCTATCATGATTTATTTTTCTTCTCTTGTTAAAATTAGTGGTAGCAAAAGCAATATATAACATTTAAAAGAGCAAAAGATGGTAAAAATTACATCCAATAATTCATTACATCCAGTTTGTATCATCCATACATACTCTAATAAAAGGTCTCATAGCAGTGTTACCACCCAGGAAGCAAGAACATATCCAGCTGAGTTCAAGGAAGAGTGAATGATGGGTTTCTAGTTACAAATAAAAAGCCCAACAGCTGTCTGTAGCCCTGATAGGTTTTGAAGCCATAGTCAAGGAAAGCTGTTTTAAATAAGCATCCCTGAGGCATCAAAGGAAAGGATTGGAAAATCCAACAGATCTGAGACAGCCTGAGCTACTTTTGCACAATTGGCAAATCTAACATCTCTTTGACAAAAACTATAGGATATGACCATAGAAATATCTTCTCAAAGGGTAAACATCTATTTCTTTCAACTCACTTTATATGCAAAAGGATTTCCTACCATATCAGTGAATTTATTAGCTACCTATACATATTGGTATAGTAGATCTTTGGGTGTTAGTTATATTAACATCCAAACTTTTCTGCAGGTTTAAAAAAAAAAACAAGAAGTGGAAAAAAAATAAAAAACCAGGAAGTGTTATACATTAGTGTTATATACAAGGAAAAATCTATTTTCTAAATTAAATTAATCTATACTCACGGTCATAGAATATTGTTGACAATAAGCATGAGATGGACTAGTGTTTAGTCTGTGAAAAGTATGGTTTTCAAAGTTTCATTAATGTGTGGGAAAAATATTTGCAGTAAATATCATTTAAAGAAACAAAGATGAAACACATGCCCTTTTAATTGAAAATAAGTGATAGACTTAGTAAAAATAAAATATCCACTTAATAGAATGGCATATATCTCTATCTTTTCCATATGGAATTGTGTGAGTGATATGGTTATAAAATGGCTGAAACAGTTTCCCTGGTGGCACAAGGGTTAAGTTTTACCCTATGAAGCTATCCATAGCCACTGCAGCACAAGTTCCATCCTCAGCCTGTGAAGTGACCCACATGGCACAGCAGACTTCTCCTGTCTGACCCGCTGCACCCCTTCACAGTGTATTTCAGTAAAATCTGCCTGTTCTGCTCCCTACTCTATCTCTGGTGAATCCTCTTACCACCCTGCACCTCTGGCCTGTAAAACCTCCAGTTCTTGTAGGCATTAAAAAAAAACAACAACAAAACAAAACAAATAAACAAAAAAAGAAAAAAAAAACAGTTAACATCTAAGAAGATGGCAGACAGGCTAAGAACTAAGAATGACTAAAAACATAACATGAAATGACTAAGAACATAACATCCCAAGAGATGAGGATTCAAATCTCAGCTATAGCACTTTTTGGTGGAGCAAACTATTATGTGCCAAAAACTGGAAATAATATACTCAGCTATTTGACCTTTGAGGAGTTACTTAAATTATCTAAACTTTAATCCTTTCTTCTGTAATATCGAATCTATAGGGTTATAGTTTTAAAATGAGGTCCCATGTATAGTACTTAATACGGCTGCTCACTGCACAAAATTTAAATTGGGGGAAAAAAGTAAATAAACATCCATAGTAAGATAACATTTAATTATACCATTATAATTAAGCATGTGCAGTCATTAAAAATCTCATTTATGGCTCTCCAAAATAAAACTGTAGAGAGAGATTAAACTAATATGGCAAAATAAAAATAACTGGTGATTCTAGATCAATGGTGTACAGGTGTTCATTGTACTATTCCTGTACTTTTATGCAGGGCTAATAACAGGAAATGATAAATGCTATCAAAACTGCCTAAAGTTTGCTGTAAATTAAACAAGTTGAAAAGTGACGTCACTCTTAATAATTGCTCCATAGCAAAACACGATTTTGAGAATGTATTTTTGATCAGTATGAAGTAGGATGAACAAGCAAATATTCCAGCACAAATATTTCCACAAAATCATGCATACAATCCAGCATACATAAAATTTGGTCCTATCTTCCTGTTCTTTGTGTGTTCTAGATCTTCTGTTCCAGTTACCTTAACTGACACCCTGTAAATAACAAAGCCTGATGATATCTAAGGGAAGTTTTCTTCCTGGCAGTGGATCTTAAATTAGCACACATGAATCCAATTGGTTACTTGGACCTGAGTCAGACCCACCCTAACTATTTGTAAATCTGTTAAACCAGTAGCTACAACTTATGGCTAAACTGCTTCTTCCAACAAAAGACAGATGGCTTTAACAAATTTTAACTTTCTCTGTTGATGAGCCTCCCTGCTCCAGAGCAGAGGGGTGTGTGATGATCATGCCAGTCCAGCAAAGGAAATGGCAGTCACAGGAAGAGGCGTATGATGCTGGTGAGAAATCTGTGGCTGGGGCTAAGACAAAAAGGAGGAAGCAGATCACAAGCCTATCAACTTCTTATAAGAACATACGGTTTAAGATTTTGAAATTTCTGAAATACAGATAGGAATTCACACTTCTAACCCAATCAAACACCAAAAGTAGTTAAAATGGCCAATATTATAATAAAATATAAATGTGAGTTATTTGATCAGAAGAAAAAGAGTGACTTCCTGCCTGCTTGCATCTATGCACGTGACCATTATACTTCTATCGCTTTTTCTAATATACCTGCTCTATTAAATAAAAAAAAAAAAAGAAAAGAAAAAAAGTGACTGGAGGCCTACTACAGACCAGATATATAAGTACATTCTCACTTATATTTAATACTAATCACATTTTTTAGAAGAAAAATTAACAGCTAAAATTTAAATCATTTGTCTAGGGTCCTGTACCTAATCAAATGGAAAACCAGAATTTGAATCAAGAATGCAGAGAGGGAAGGTAAAACAAAAACACTTGTTTTATATTTTTGAGATCCATAGAAATGGAAGAGGCATCAAGAGATCATGTCCAATTATTTTATTTTAAGGAAACAAAACCGATTATTTGTCAAAGCCATACAAGAAGAATTACTTTGATAATCCATTCTAGACCCTGGGCTTCAGACATGTGTTCCTACTATTACATTTTGGCCTAGAAAATGAATTAGCAAATATGCTAAGAGAGGTCTCAGGGAAGTTTCTATGATGCAAGTGTATCTTCAGTGCATGGGTTTTGTAAAACCAGCTTTGGTACAACAGAGATATCCCCATACTTTCTTCCTGGCTCTGGGTTCATTCCCAGTGATAAAGATCAGTAGGACTATTATTTTAGACTCTGAAAATTATTTGTTTTTTATTTAATTATATTTGACATCATTTGTATGCCCCAGGGAGTACCCACCACCATTCCACTCGTGCACCATCACCTCACAGTCCCTTGTGCTCTTTCTGTCCTCATCCCCATCTTTGCCCTCCCCTCCATCCCCTTTCCCCCCACCCATGGTCCCTTTGGTTTATCTTTGACTTTTTGGTCTTGTTGAGTTTTTTGTTTGCTTTTGATTATAATTGCCCATTTCCTTGAGCTTATTATTCTTTGTTGTTGTATTTGTTGCTCTTTCACATTCCTCCTAAAGTGAAGTTATCCAATATTTTTCTCTTGCCTTCTGACTTGTTTCACTGAGCATAATTTCTTCTAGTTCCATCCATGTTTCTATAAATGGACTAGTTTATCATTTTTGATTGCTGAATAATATTCCATTGTGTATATGTATCACATCTTCTTGATCCAGTCATCTACTTTTGGGCATTTGGGTTGTTTCCAGGTCTTACCAATTACAAATAGTGCTACAATAAACATAGGAGTACAGGTGCTCTTTTGGATCAGTGTTTTTGTGTCCTTTGGGTAGATTCCTAGGAGTGGAATTGCTGGTAGATTATATGGTAGCTCCATTTCTTGTAGACTGAGGAACCTCCATACAGTCTTCCATAATGGTTGGATTAGCTTGCATTCCCACCAGCAAAGTACTAGGGTTCCTTTTTCTCCACATCCTCGGCAGCATTTGTTGTTGTTAGTTTTTTTGACATGTGTCATTCTTACTGGTGTAAGGTGGTACCTCATTGTGGTCTTAATTTGCATTTCCCTGACTATGAGGGATGCTGAGCATTTTCTCATCTGCCTGTTGGCCAGGTGTATGTCCTCTTTGGAGAAGTGTCTTTTAAGTTCTTCTGCCCATTTTTTGATTGGGTTTTTTACTTTATTTTTCTTGAGTCTTGTGAGTTCTTTGTATATCTTTGTGATCAGACCCTTGTCTGTTGTGTGGAATGCAAAGATTTTTTCCCATTCAGTGGGGTTTCTTTTTGTTCTATTTAATGTTTCCTTTCTGCAAACTATTTTAATGCTACCATTTTCTCTTCACCAATAAGAGAGACAGAGAGAATGATTAATATTTCCAAGGTTCTAGTTCTTCAAATATATATTCACTATATACAAAACCATCAATTTGTATACAGACTGGTATATATACAAATTATTTCATTAATCACCTACCAGCTTTATGAAATCTCAAAATATCTCTGTTAGCAATTTATCCTTTTTTCATTTTTTAAAACTTTTTTTTAAAGATTTATTTATTTATGACTATAAGAACTGGAGAACAGGCCAGAGGTATGGGGGTGAGAGGACTCACCAGAGACAAAGTGGGGAAGAGAACAGGCAGAATGACTGAAGTACACTGCTGAAGAAAGCAATGGGCAAGTCATGGTCTGCTGCACCATATGGGTCACTTCTCTGGCTGGGGATTGAACTTGTACTGCGGTATCTGTGGATGCTTCATAGTATGGTGCTTAACCCCTTGTGCCACCAGGAAGGCTCCTCTTCTTTTTTCAACACATAAAATTTAACTGTCAATTAACTGATCAATGTAGCTAAATAGAAACTGATTTCATTGACTATATCATACATTTCATAATTAACTCCCTCAGATAACATGTTTGTTAGAATCTAATACACACAAGTTCAAAGGATATAAAAGAGAAAATAATCTGAAATGTAACTACATGTTCAAAATAAAAATTCTTCACTTGCTAAAGTGTTCTATGAATATAGTACATACATAAGAGTTTTATTCCTGGAAAAAAGAATTTTAAGAACAGCTCACTTTTTTGATTCCAGACAAAAACTATGAACTGATTATGCTGGCTTCCAATATCTCCATATTCTTCAACATTTTGTCTACAGCTTAAAATTGACTATCTTTAACTTCACGTAAAACTTCTTACAGTGTGCCAACATAGTCCCTTGGTTGTTTATATAGTCCACTACAGTAACTGTCCACTATCGACTAGTGTCCTGAGTTTTCCACTCCTCCAGTAAATGTTATATTTTAATTAGGAAATCCAAATAATCCAAGAAGGGTAGGTGTTTGGGCTGGATAGACTTGCTAATCTTCATTCACACCATGTTGAAAACCATTCTACTGGATAAGCCATACATACCCATCAAACAGTGCAACTGCTACAGTATTTCAGCTGAGAATATAACCTGACAGTTCTATATTCTGGTTTCTTTTTTTTTTCCTCCCAAAAAAAGGCAGCATGAAAAAAAATAATAGTGGAAAGTTATCCCTCTCTCTTTTTCCTTAGAGTTCCTTTCTGCCTAGAGCTATGTGGTTATTTTAATTACAGAAACAGTCTCCTGTTTTTCCCCTATGGAAAAAAATCACATGCACTGTCAGCACCAGGAATTCAGTTTTCTCCCTATCCTTTCACATAGCAAATACAGACTCAAAAGCATCATTTCTGGGTTTAATTATTATTGTCTCAGTTGCAAAACCCGAGGGTCCTGAGATGATCTTTACTTACAGAGAGCTGACAAGTTTGAAAAAGCTCCTGTATAATGAGGCATTTAAACAACACAGGCATGAACCCTCAGCTTATTTTGTAACATGCAGGTAATCTCCAAACAAAATAACTACTCTTTCACCATCTGGCAATATTTTAAAGGACACGCTTACTTGCATTAAATTAAGGTAGATTAGCTGTTCAAGCATGAAGATTTGCCCACAAGTGATACTAGATTAATGTTGGATTTAAGTGTAGAGGGGGTAGGTACTGTGTCAGTTTGCCAGAGCTGCCATGAAAAAATACCACAGACTGATTGTCTTCACCAACAGAAATTTATTCTGATGGTTCTGGAGATAGGATGTCCAAGGTCAAGGTATCCACAGGTTTGGTTTCTCCCAAGGTCTCTTTCTTGGTTTCACAGAGGGCCGTCTTCTCACTATGTCCTCTCATGGCCTTCATCTGTTCACTCGTGTCCCTGGAATTCCTTCCTCTTTTTATATGGACACCAGTCATACTGGGTTAGGCAAACACCCTCAGAATCTCATTTAACCTATCTGCCTTTTTAAAAGGTTCAAGTACAGTCACCTCAGGGCTTCAACATATGGATTTGGTGGGATACAATTCAGTCCAAAGTAGGAGGAGTTGAGATAGAGTTTGCATTCAGAGTTTTCTATTCACCAATAGACACATCTCCCCTAAAGCCAAGTTTTCTGAGTCTGAAGGAACCCTGACAGAACTGCTGGGTTGAATAATTTTAACTCTACAAGGAATTTCATTTAATATTCTAACAAGGCATTTAAAGTTAAGACTAGATGAGATTTCATCACTTCATGAAGTGCCAACCCTCAGCAAAAGTGAAACATATAGTCATCTTCACAGTGGTACAAACTGGTTCCTATCATAGGTTCTTCTTTCAGAATAAATGTGGAGTACAAGTTAAGTATCAGAGATATTCTATGTGCCATTTTCTCTATGATATCAATGTGTAAGGTAAATGATAGTCACCACATATTTACAGTAATGTTCCTTTGTCTTTACTGTTGCATTTTTAGTTGTACTATTTCTGTTTTATTTTGCTTTTTTTCATATTAAAATTCAATTACCTAAATTTGGGATATAATATTTATATTCTGTGATGGAAACTGAAGTTTATACTATGTGACAGTTAAGAAAGAGAGTGAGGGGCCTCCCTGGTGGTCAAGGGGTTAAGCACTGCATTATGAGGCTGCCCTGCAGTAAGGGCATAGAGTTCGTTCTCCTGCCAAGGAGGTGATCCACATGGCACAACAGACCTCTCCTGCCTTGCCCTCTACTTCCCTCAGCAGTGTATTTCAATGATCTGCCTATTCTGTTCCCAACTCTTGTCTCTGGTGAATCCTCTTACCCCCACCCCCAACACCTCTGGCCTGTAGCCCAGTTCTTGTATGCATTTATAAATAAATCTTTAAAAAAAGAAAGAGAGTATGTAGAGAAAATAACCAGCAAATCGAAAAACAAATATAAAAAAGGATACATCTTCCTAAATTAGATATAACTATGTTAACTACTAACATAATTTTAGGGGAAATTGGTGTTTTAATAAAAAATAAGACATGTTACTGCTGCTGTTTTGGAATCAAATTCTGATATTCTTTTTTAATTGGTGAACTAGGCTATATGAACCAGAAACTTCTTTCTCTTTCTCTAGAAACCTACTGAAAAATCTGTTGGTCTGGATTCTTGGGATCTTTTCTCAAGACTGACATCTAAATCTCATCCCTAAAGATTCTTAATATTCTGTTGGTACAAAAATAGCAAGCAAAAATAAACCCAATCTAAAAGTTTAACAAGAAAAGGATCATTTCTCCCTATAGCAGAAGTAGTTCTGGCCATTTGATGAGGTGGCCTCAGAAATCACTAATTCTAGTGATTCAGCAATTCCGCCTCTAGTTATTTATCTAAAGAATGAAAGCACATTAATCAGAGGTGATATGTGTTCCTATGTTCATTGCTGCCAAATCACTGATTTGCAATAGCCAAATTGTGGAAACAGCCTAACGGTCCAAGGGCAGATGAGTAGATTAGGAAGAGAGGGCATATATATACAATGGACTAATACTCAGTTATTAGAAAGATGAACTCTTGCCATTTGTGATAACATGGGTGGAATTGGAGGAGATAATGCTAAGTAAAGTAAGTCAGGAGATAGATAAATGCCAGATGGTTTCACTTACATGTGTAATATAGAAGAGAAACAAAACAAAAGGTCAGACAGAACCGAACCAATGAAAATTCCTAGAAATTTGACTGCAGAATGAGGCAACTTGAGGGCAAAGGGAGAGAAGAGAGCAAAGTGGAGAGGGGTCCCATGGACCCTGGTGAAGGACTGTGGGTGTCACCTTGGTGGTAGGAGTGGTGTGATGACATACATCTTAAGAGGTGTAATCCTACGCCTCTGAATCTCATACAGTATTGTAAACAATGTTACCTCAATAAAATAAATAAGTGATTAAGTAATAAGTATGTAAATAAAGGTAATTTATGTTCAAATATCTTTTGAAAATAATTCTCTAGAGTAGGCCTCTGTTAGAACATGAAGGGACAACTTCCCCTGGCGCATTTTTGCTACTATTGACTGCTCTTGTGATGTCAGATCCAAAAAAGTCATTGTCAAGGGCAATGTAAAGAATCTATCCCCCTGCCTTCTTCTTGGAGTTTTATTGATTTGAGTCTTACAGTTAAGGCTTTAATCTATTTTGAGTTGATTTTTGTGTGTGGTCTAAAATTGGGTAAAGGTTCAAATTCATTCTTTTCAAGTGAATATATATTTTTCTCCAACAGCAGTTACTGAAGAGATTATCCTTTTCCCATCATGTATTTTTGGTGTCCTTGTCAAAGATCAGTTCACAATATATGATAAATCTCCTTTTAAGGGATCTGTAAGTTAATATCTCCAATAAAGTTTAGTGATTTTCACTCAAAAGTAATGTAGATCTTCTGTAATAATTTATTTGAAGCACTGAAAATACTTGATATTATTATAAATAGTATCTTCTCTTTAATTTAATTTTCTGGGTTTACTGTTAATATAGAAACAATACCTTGCTAATGCCTTCAATCTTTCTAGTCATGTCCATAGAGTTTTTAGTGTTTTCTTTATAAAATGCTTACACTGTCTGCAAATAA
Source organism: Galemys pyrenaicus (assembly GCA_019455555.1). Taxonomy (NCBI): domain Eukaryota; kingdom Metazoa; phylum Chordata; class Mammalia; order Eulipotyphla; family Talpidae; genus Galemys; species Galemys pyrenaicus. The sequence goes on from JAGFMF010011673.1 coordinate 313,769, forward strand.
TGATAGATATTCCCTTTATTCAAATTCTTATCAGTTGCAATTTCTTTTTCTTATCCTCATAAAAGTTTGAAAAGCAATTTAGGACAGACTCAAACAGACTTTTTAGCACAGAAACATACTGTGGTTGGTAAAGTACTAACGGTAAAGTACTAACAAGTGTTATGAAGATTGCACATCTAAATCCTACATAAACTAGCTGGTGTTGATATCTGTGCCATGCCGATATGGTGTGTTGTACCATCATTAAAGTTCCTTTAATTCCCTTTTTATTGTTACAGACAGTCCTCTCAGATATAATTAATTACATTGGCTATTAAAGCAAAAAAAAAAAAAAAAGGAACTGGGAAGATTGAGAAGATTGATAAGTTGTAATTGTTAAATGATTCATTACTTTTTTATTTCAGTTTCTACCAACTCTGATTTGTCCCCCTTCCTAACATAGTCAGAATCACCTCTATCAGACACCTAAATTAATGCCTTCAGGGATGATACATGTAAAAATTATTGCTAATTTTTTTAAGCTTTAGTTCCAAACTCAATGTACAAAAATCTCTGACTTTGGTGAAATAAACTGGATCATGAAAACCACTTCCAGGTTCTTGTTATGGAGTTGGTATAGTAGCTTGATTGACTATCAGACCTCTCTGAGTAAAGTTTAAGTGTTACAACTCTAGCTATGTTACAGGCAACATGGCTTGTAATAAAAATGACTCCTGATTAGTTAGCTACATATGGACATGGGTGTGTATATGTGTGTTTGTATAAAGATTTCTTTTTTTTTTTAAAGATTCATTTATTTCTATATACAAGAGCTGGGGTACAGACCAGAGTCCAGGGCGGTGAGAGGATTCACCAGAGACAGAGTGGGGAGCAGAACAGTCAGACTGACTGAAACACACTGCTGAGGGGAGCAGTGGGCGAGGCAGGAGAGGTCTGCTCTGCCATGTGGGTCCACTCCCTGGCCGGCAGCAGGGATCGACTGCAGTGCAGATCAACTTGTGCTGCAGTGGCTGCGGTTTGCTTCATAGTGCGTTGCTTAATACACTGCGCCACCAGGGAGGCCATAAAGATATCTGATGAAGAAGAAAGCTTGAACCAGCCTTGTTCACAAGACTGAGCTGTTTCTTTATTCCTCTGAGGAGACAGGCAACGTGGACGGCCGGTAACAGTCTTAAAGAATCTAAAGTTGCAGCTGAATTAAATAGAAGCCCCTTCCTCAATGCATTTGTTCTCCATTTCTGGTTAAACATAGCCATTTGAAACACTTAAATATTAAGGTCTGTAGCTACTAAGGGACATTGTGGCCCCTATTTGGAGAAGAAATCTAACTTTATACAACAACCTGTCTTCACCTGGAACTAACTGGATAGCCATAGGGTCGCCTGTATTTAATGGGTGATTCCATCAATCTTTTAAAGTTTCAGTGTTATCTAGAAACAATTTATATTGATAAAGATACAATTTCAGCTGTGTAAACAATAAAAAGGTAGGTTTAATGTATGCTTAGCCATGTTATCCACTAAGATGACCAGGTAGGAACTTACATTATGTGTATGTGCATGCACACACACACACAGACATGTTAGATACATTTTTATTTATATAAATATTTCCATCCACCATACCACACAGTTACTTTGATTGCTTTAATAGCCAGTGTATATTATGACTGACCTAGCAACAAGAAGGAATTATGAAGACAGAAAAATACCAAATCAAGCACAGTACAGATATAAAGACGAGTCTGGTGTAAGGACAATTTAAGAACAGAGCATTTATGAAACATTTTTGGTACTTTAGCAACCACAGATTATTCCTGGAATAAAAAAGCTTGACTTTAATCAAGATTTCTTAAACCTGCTCCTTTGAACAATTTCTGTGCTGTCTCCAAGCTCTCTCAGCAGTGATAGGTAAGTCATGGAGTCCATCTCAGGGCCTCCCACTACTTCTATCCAGAGCCATTCCATTGAGTTTCTTATATTTTAGGCAGCTTTGTAATGTTAATTTGGAGGGAAAGGGAAAATTCCATTCCCAAAAGTACTTGAAAGTCACAAGTATGTATAAACATTGGTGGTCTATATAAGTCAGAAAATTTAAAATGGACCTCCCTGGTGATGCAAGGGGTTAAGGCACAGCACTATCATGCTATCTGCATCCACTGCAGCATGAGCTTGATACCCTGCCCAGGGAGCTAACTCACATGGCACAGCAAATCCCTCCTGTCTCACTCACTGCTCCCCTCAGCAGCGCATTTTAGTAGGTCCACCTGTTCTGCTCCCCACTCTGTCTTTGTGAATCCTCTCAAGCCTTGCACCTCTGGCCTGTACTACAGTTCTAGTATGCATAAATAAATCTTTAAATAATTTTAAATGCTTACTAGTTGGATATGAAGTTAATAATTAACAATATGGCTACAAAAAACTTGTATCCTGCTTTAGAAACTAAAAGAATACTTCTCCAACAAAAATTCCAACAAAATAGACCACAACATTTATACAAAATTCATTGAATACTTTACTAACTTTACAGTGGGTGTATAAGTTCCAAGACATTTTTTTTAATTTTAAAAATTATGTGACATGTGAAGTCAAAAATAAAGTTGCTTCTAAGGCTGTGTCACTGAGACTCACTTCAGAAGCTGCCCTTGCAGTAGCACTGAAGTGCTCACATCTGTTATGTGTTTATTTTTTTTCTCTTTTTTTCTTATTAAAATATTTTAAAATTTACATATACTTGCCATCAATTGTAATCCCCATGTATTCCCCATCACCATCTCACCAGTGCACCATCACCTCAGTCCCT
>JAGFMF010011673.1:316667-380449 GCA_019455555.1 Galemys pyrenaicus
CCATGTTCCCATGAATGAGTCTAGTTTTTCATTTCTGATTGCTGAGTAGTATTCCATCGTGTATATGTACCACAGCTTCCCGATCCACTCATCTGTTATGTGTTTAAACAGTACAGTATTCCCTATTGTTTGTAATTTAACATCATTCAGTGAACCTATGTGGTATAAATTAAACAAACAGAACTCACATAGGCATTTCAAGATTTCCAACTTCCAAATAAGGAAGTATTTCATGCAAGCATTTTAAAATAACATCTAGTTAAAAAATACAATTTCAAATCCTATCCATGGTAGGGGCCAGCATAGACTGATAAGATAGAAAAGTTTCTCTCCCACTTTCCCAATACAGTGACACTCCTGAACACAATACCAGAAAAAGGAGAGAGTTGAGGTGTGGTTAGAGTGACCAGTTTTGTTACCAAAGGTACAGAGATACAGATGATAACCTGCAGAAGTTCAGGTGTTCAAAATGGATTTAAAAAAATTCAAAATTCCTATTTTTTTTTTTGAAAATCTGTGTTAGAGAAATAATGGTCAAACCTACTCAAAAACTGAATTATTATAGAACTTAATGCAAAATAATGTGCTGGCTAATATTTTGAGTTTATATAATATTTAAAGTATTAATTGAGGTAAATATTAAAATCCAAGTGTATATATATTCAAGTAATAGGATATAGTCACTCAAGCCATTCTGAAAAAATATTTGATTCATTTTGAAGTGCAATATTTAGGTAATAGTTTATTAAATACTGTTTTACTTATATGTTATTAAGTAACACTAGACAATAAAACTATGTTTTTTGTCTGTGCTATACTATGAGGGTACCACTGACCAGAGACGGGCATCAAGCACCTGAAATAGACCTAGTGCCACTGAGAAACTAATTTCAACTTAAATGAAAGCAAATTCAAACAACCCCAATTGGAGGGGGATCAATTCCATAGTGGAAGCAGGGTTCTGAATACTTCATCATTTGCATGACAAATGGCTTCCATCTTTCATTTACAACCTGTTCAAAGTCCTCCCAGAGTCACTTAGACAGAAGTAGTTGCTTCCAATACAGTATTTCCATAGAACGCTCTGCACTGCTTTATTTTAGAACATATCCACTGAACAGAAATTACACACCCATGCTGGCTTTCCCTGCCACACTCTAATCTATATAGATAGGACAATGTTTTATTCATCTTTATTCTCTCAGCCTCCAGCACAGGGCCTGATTCACAGTAGGTTCTCCCTACATTTTTGTGAAATTAATGAACAGAAAGGCTATAAGTAGCTGATTCAAGAGGGAAATTCTAAGTGAAAATGCAACATCTGTAGAATATACTCCTTTAGCATGCCACTTATTGTCTTATTTCACACTCATAAAAGTCATCGCTGCCTTACTAAAATTCTAAGTAATTTAGATGGTGTTTCCACTAAGTAATTTCAAGGGTCTCTGATCAAATAAGACAGATGTCATTCTTTTGTGATTTATAGCAGTAAATCTGCTCCTCATTCCCCAGCAAAGATGGCCGGCCACTGGCAGGTCATACAGCATCAGAACAAACAGTAGCACATTGTTGTGAACCTCAAGACAACAAAAATGCAATCCACTTACCATCACCCACATCGAAGTCCTTGAAAGCCAGTTCTGACCCTGAATCATCGAGAAGGATTTCACCGTTCAGTGTGAACATCATGGTATGTTCTGTCATGTCAACCATGCACCCCACAACGTCGCCTGCTTGCCAAGAGCGCCCATAGTGTTCGTTGCCCTGGTGCCACCGCTGAGCCTAGGCACACAGAGAGTCAGTTGTTGGAGAGAAAACCAGAAGGGGGACACACCGTCTCATCACCTCTACAGGCAGGACTCACAGCTGCCTCTTCAGTTATCACAGGAGGAGAAAGAGCCCTAGTGGGCTGCTCATACTACTGCAGTGCCCAAAGCCATGGGGAGGGGCTGGGGATTCTAAATTCCTAATATTAACCTTGTATGTCATTGAATCTTATAAAAACTCCAAATGCCATTTCATGATTTTGAGTCTATTATTTTAAAAATCTAATTCCACCTACTTTAAAAGGAAAGAACAATTACATGCAGATGTTTATTTTTCTCACTTTAGGGAATGAGTCCCAGGATACTCATTGCTCTGGTCCCAGAATACAAAGAATTATGAGCAGGGAATCAAGCTAAAAATTGATCAGGGAAAATGATGCTTCAATTTTTATCAATATCAAAATAAAATGCCATTTCTTGGAACCAAGGGCACTGGAACTTTAAGAAAATAGAAATTTAGTAGCATTTCAATAAATACTAAAACCAAAAATGTTTCAAATGAAAACTAAAAATATTCTTTAGACATTTGCTAAATATTATAGGATATAGATGGCAACATTGTATGGTATGTACAGATAAAACCCAAAAAGTACATTTGAAACTTAAGTTTTGATAAATGTGACTTTTGATGCTATAAAAGTATTCTACTAAATTATAGGTGAAAATTAGTAATATTGCTATTTTGTCAAAAAAATCTTTTGACTTCTTCCTTAAAATGTCGCATTTATTGTGAACTGATACATAGTGGGACATTGTTGCCAACAGAAAAGAATGATATGATTTTTTCTCAAGCATATTATATTTTTTTAAAAAAATATTTAACTAAGGTATCAAAATATATTATATTTCCCATCTGAAATAAATAACATGATTCAGGAAGTGTGATGTGTCACAGGTAGGTAGGTTGTCCTCAAAAATATAATATTGATTTCTAAACTAGGTGTGCTTTTCTGAGTACCCAAAAACAATTTTTTCATAAATGTTAATTTAGTCCAATGACTTAAAGTGAAAATAACTTTTTCCCTCATATATAAAAGAAGGCAAATTCATGGAACAAAATCAGAAAATAAAAATAAGAAAATAACACCTAAAGTTTTATCAACCTAAAATGAATAGTGTGGCCGTGTTCATGTGCACATACTTTTTAAATTTTAAAATATCTTAGACAGAATAAGCTTTAAACATTTATAGAATGTATAAATAATAGAATTAAGCACTTGATCAGCTTCTATTCAGCTTAAGAAAGAAAAGTTACTGGTACTGTGAAAACGAAAAATTTTTGTGATTGTAAGTAACATTGCCTTAAGTATTCTTGTGACTGTTTAAGCATGTGCACATATTGTTAATTATTTCTTGAAGACGAAGTTTTTCTATGGAATTGCTGTCAAAGTGCATACATTTTTAATTAGATGCACTGTTAACACTTCTGACAGACAAGGATGATTCATCTTTTTGAACAACTGAAAAGCAATGTTGCATTTCGCTATATTCATCAGGTGGGGGAAAATGTTTTGAGACTACAAGTCAAAAATTGCCCTGAGAACTATTTTTGTGAGTTTGTGCTCTGGAAAATACTTATATAACTGTACTACCAAAATGGCTACCAGGGGAGACCCAGCTGGGACAGTGTGGGAGCCAAACTAATGGCAACATTTAGGGCCACGAACTTCAGTGTCTGGTGTGCCTCCAAGTCCACTCACCTTGAAGCCATCAAAAGCAAAGGCACGTTCATCTGAGCCAAGCTCCTGATCAGGTTGACAACCTGGCCTGCTCCAACCAACTCTCATGTCCCCCGCGGTAACAGCCTCAAATTCAAAATACCACCTTCCTGCCTTCACAGCATAGGTTTTCTCAGCACGGAAGATTCGGAACCTTTCCCCTGTGCTGCTACACACTTCAGCTCTGGCAGCTGTGAATTTAAAGAGATTCTGGTGAACAGTGAGTGGGCAGGAAATAGAGAAAGAAGCAAGAGTATCACACAACTTAAGTAAACCTACAGTGGTGATGATACAATACCTTCTATTCTTATCTTGGTTCACATTTTACAAAGTATTTTCTTCATATACAATATTAACCATTGTCAGATGGAACCACTTCGTAAAGTGGAGTGCACAGAGCTGCTGTTGGGAGGATAGTTGTTAAACCTCAGTAACACTATAAGGGGAGGTGATATTTTCTCCATTAACCCCTTTTCAGGAGAAAACTATCTTTGCATAGGAAAAAACAAACAAACATACAAACATACCACCCCCTTGATGATTTTGTAGTGGAGCCTGAGATAAATTCAAAGGCAAGAGTGCAAAAGACAATAAAGAAGATACTACTGTGTTAAAAGATGAATAGGTGTGCATGGGTAAGAGAAGAGACAAGAAGCTACCAGGAGTTGAAGCAAGGTGGAAAGAGAGAATAACAAGAGAAAGATATAAATAGCAGAGAATGGTAATGACTGACAAATATCCCAGTAAGGATAGCTAAGGGATCCAACATCCACATATCCCACACATCCTCATTAGAATGTGCTACATATACAAATGTGGCATTTAGGATTGTGGGGGGACAAATGAAAGAGCCAGTCAAGTTCAACTTCAGGATCAGTATGACATAAAGGATAAAATATGTATCTGTAGGAAATGAGAAGGCCATAAGTTTGAGAATTCCAAGAATGCAAATCCGGAAACGAGCTGGGATGATCACAAGAATGTGAGCCCTTGGGGAATCACAGGGCATGGACAAGGTCCACTGAGTTGGCATCTCAAAAGTTCAGTTAAGATCCGAGTTAAACACAGAGGAGCCCAGGTGAATAACTAATGGGCAGCACCACTGTTGAAGGTATAGAGTTGTCCCCAAATATGTAATTCTTATGCTTTGCTTGACTTTAAACACTGGTGTTCATACACATTAGACTACATATCATCAGACATATTCATATATGTTTAGGTGCACTTTTAGTGCATATCAGTATATTCTATAATGATTTATATTATAAAGAATGATAATAGTTGACATTAAAAATGGACACTTAGCTGACTATTTCTAATATACTTTATGAAGGCTGTTTGTATTCAAAGAAGAAATTCAAGATTTATGCCTTTGACAACCACCTCAATATTAAGGGCAAGGTCTGATAAAATCAGGTAATATCATTGCCTCTATCGTTCCTGGCACAGAGCAGGTAAACACCAGCAACTGAACAATAGGATTTAAAATATTATACACACTGCACAACAAACCATACATTTAACAGATTCCCATTAAAGGGTAGTCAAAATCTAATTATGTGTTATAATCATAAATCATAACTATGAAGGAAGGCAGGTTAATCTCTTTTAAATTTTATATACATCTATAATTCCTTAGGTCTTTTTATATAATAAAAGTTATTGATATTAACCAGTCGACATTTTCATCTCCTAGCATTATTTCTAATCAAGCAACTAAAACCTTGGTAAAAAAACTTTTAATAAATATGAATTACTTTTTCAATTTTTAAAAAATATTGTTTATAATAATATTCCAAACAATAAAATTCAAATACTACATTAGATTCAATCTGGGAAATGTGAGCATTGTGTTCTTTGACAGAAAAGAAATCACAATCCAGATTAATGACACAGGATTAGATTTTATTAAAATTTTCATATCCTTAATGTTTTTTAATGTCAGCAAAAGCAATGTAGCAAATTATAAATCCATGTTTTAAATCGTATCTTAGTGATCACCAGATTTATTTTGTTTTTATTCCATAAAATCTCCTACATCTATCTTTCAACTCCTATTTTAACCATCCTTGTTCTAGTAGTTTTCTGAACTCTCCAAACTAGTCGTTCTATCTCCCATCACTTTCCCCCTCCCATCTGTTCCTTCCCACTGTTGCCATAGTTATATTGCTATTGTAAACTGTGATCACACTTCAAAATTTTGCTTTAAAATTTCCTGGGGTTGAAACTCCTTCCACAAATTTATACATATTTTTAGTGGAGCATTCAAGATACTCCTTATTTTGTCCTAGTGCTTCCACCTTTATCCATTACTAATTTCTCCTTACCTATAGACTTTAATTTAACCTAACTGGACTACCAGACTTCCCTTAATACTTTCTATACCTGTTAAGTAAGACACACCTGCTCTCTGGCTGGAGTGCTAGACCTAATGCCAATCTCTACTTGTTGACATATTGATCCCTTCAACATGTGAGTCAGATGCCACTTTCTCCCCTTTCTGATTCCACCCATTGAAAATCGATTCCACCCATTGAAAATGGATTTCATATAAAAATCAATCGAATCTCTCCCACAAGGCAGGCATGTTGTTGAATTCTATGACATGCTGGTGAACAAGAAACGGGATCTGAGACTTCATTATGAAATATACTACAATAGCTTTACTGTTCATTGTTCATGTAACATCAGTAACATTGAAACTTATCAATCAATGATGAATGGTTTTACCTTTGAATTTTTTAAATTCAAAAACCATGCCATTCTTGTCACCATTTCTTCCTTCCAGTGTTTTCATTTCTCATAAAAACACTCATCTAACTCTGTGACTTCCCCTTCTTTCATCTACAACTTTTCATACCCTTTTATCCAATTACTCTCCTTCTTTCTTGCTCTTTAGCCCCAGTTTTTGTCTATATTCATTCTCAATATCTGCATTTGCTCTGCTGAGCTGGCTGGACAACACATGCAAACAACAGGTTGGCACTTCTACTAGCTCATATTCCCAACCTCAGTTGGGCCATTAATGTTTCTCTCTAAGCCTTTATCTGTTTGCAGCCTGCTCTCTGTCCCATCTCAAAAAATAGCTAGCCCTAATATTTACTGCTGTGTGAGTGGATGGCACAGTAAGTATCTCCAAATATCCTCTTCTCCATAAAAGCAATGAGAAAACAGGAAAAAAATCATCAAAATCAACATTTTTTTTCAGAGCTCTGGAAATTAACCAAACGCTAACAACAATCTGGGAAGTATTTATTCAACAAAAATGGCCAAATGTCCAAAGGACACCAAGCTTACTAGTGTTTTAACTTGTCTTAGTCCCATCCCTTCAAGAAATCCCCACCCCCCATTTATATTGAAAATCACATAATACAGCAAAAATTACAATCTAGAAGTTTCTGGAAGGGACAGAACAGAGTTAAAGCTCCTCCAAAGTTTATTTGCCTATAACTATCATCTCAACATTCTGAAAATTCCTTAGAAAATAAATTTTCAAGGCTTATCATTATTTGACCTGACTTGCAGTTTGCAAATAATCTTTTCCATGGAGGTACTTATTAAAAATAATTATGGATGACTTTTAAAAATGCAACTATTGAGGTGGCAAGATGATTGATGCATAACAGTTGAGGCAAACAAGCTGACCAAAACTTAAAAAAAAAAATCAATCTAAGAAATGAGATGTACAGAAGTGGGCTGTGAAAAGTTACAATGTGAACTTGGTAATCTCGAAAGACATGCTCCTGCCAAGACTTGGTTCAGGAAAGAACCGAGAGGGTACTATATCCTCACTGGTTTTCCATAAGATGCCAGTCACTCAATCAAGTGGTTTCCTGAGGAGATACAAGATGTAGCCAGTCATAATTATGACAGTTTACTCATAATAATCCATGATTGGTGGTGTGAGAAAATGTCTGGAAGTTTAACTAAAAGAAAAAATGTTTGTGTGTAAATACTTAAGGACGACTAATACTTTGAAAGATTCATAAAGTCAATAAACCCCTAAAATAACTGATCTATCTTACCTATTTAACTATAAACCTTCCAAAATCAAGTTGACAAATTGAATGAAAACATCATAATTTTCAATCATTTTAATTTGTTTAGAAATGAAAAAAAAAGCAGTGGAGAAACTCTTAAAAAAGAAGAAAATTGGATGACATACTTGACATGAATTTAAAATTTGTTATAAGGTGATATAATATTGTATGATGCCAGCATAAAGATAGGTAAATAGATTAATGAACTAGAATGGTCTTCAGAAGTATTTGACAAATGTGCCAAGGTAATTTAATAGGGAAAGGGTAAGTGACCCAACTAATAGTGATACGACAGATAGATAGCCATCTGAGAAAACATGAGCCTTAACCTTAATCTCACTTCACATATGAAAATTAATTCAAATTATATCACATACTTAAAAGGAAAAGCTAAAATAATAAAAACATTTGGAAGAAAACATAAGACAAAAAAATCTTTGTTTTTCATAACCAAAAATTTCTTAAGACATGAAACATACAACTATAAAGGGAGGAAAAATCATAAATGGACTTCATCAAAATTAAGATATCTGCTCTTTGGTAGGTCTCATTAAGAAAATGAAAAAAGGGGCCTCCCTGGTGGCGCAGTGGGTTAAGCAACACACTATGAAGCAAACCGCAGCCACTGCAGCACAAGTTCGATCCCTGCTGCCAGCCAGGGAGGGGACCCATATGGCGCCGCAGACCTCTCCTGCTGTGCCTGCTGCTCCCCTCAGCAGTGAACTTCAGTTGATCTGCCTGTTCTGCTCCCCGCTCTGTCTGTGGTGACTCCTCTCATCCCCCCACACACCTCTGGCCTGTGCCCCAGTGCTTGTATGCATAAATAAATCTTTAAAAAAAAAAAGAAAATGAAAAAAGAACCTCCAAACAAGGAGAATATATTTCCAATATCGGACACAATTCCTATATCATATATATACATATACATATTTATATAAAGTGTTTATACACATGAACTTATAATTCAATAAAAATAAGACAATGCAAGTCTATTATTAAATGGATAAAACTTTGAACAGATGTTTCCTAGGGGAGTGGCCAATACACAACAATATGTCAACATTAATATAAAGAAATTGCATTTATAAAGAAAATGCAAATTAAAGCTACAATGAGATACCATTTAGCATCTGTCAAAATGACCAAAGTCAGTATCAGTTCTTGACTAGGATGTGGCAGCAAATGGCACCTTCATTTATTGGTTGTGGGACTAAGTTTGCAGAACCATTTGGAAGCTTCTTGGGAAATTGAAACAAGCATCTTTCAATGATCCTAAGTTTTACTCCTAGGTTTTCACCCTTAAATATGTAAAAGTATTATACAAAGAATTGTACACAAATGTTCATAGCTGCCCTATTATTGACAGGCAAGAACTGGAAATAGCTCAAATCTTCATCAGTAGGAAAATGCATAAGCAAATTGTTGTTTATTAGCATAACAGAATATTAATTAGCAATGAATTTTATGCTACATATAAAAATGTACTATCAAAAATACATGTCGAGAAAAATTAGCCAAATAAAAGAATCATGGTGCCGTCAACTGAAGCATAGTATAAGAAGAAGCCAAAAATAAAATCTGTGATGATAGAATTAGAAAATGATCACTCTGCTAGGGCAGGAAGGAGCTTTCTATGAATAAGAAAATGACCCACATGTCATTTTGGGAGGTGACTCCTTTGGAGTATAAAACTGCAATTGATCAAACTGAACACTGATGATCTCTGTATTCTTCTATATGCAAATTGTACTTCAATTTAAAAATATGTATTAAAAATATGTATGCAGCTGTTGTATCTTGGGTTACACTCTTTTTATTGTTTGTTTCCACCCTATTGGTCATGTAGATTACAGATTTTTTTTTTTTAAGTCAGGAATGTTTTTAGTATCTTAAATACCTATTAGCATCTGGTTTGCAAAAAGAAATCTACCAAGTTTTTACTAATATAAAGCTGACCTCAAGATAAATAAGTTATAATATGGTTATGATTATTAGGTGGATATCTAATTTTAATTGCAACAAAAATAAGAACTGTTAAGATGCTAAGTATATACTGACTTAACTCAAAGTACTAAAATTTGAAATAAAATCCCTGGGGCTGAAATTCTGCATCTACCAATTAGGAAGTGGAAAGACAGAGAAGTCTGAGTCTCTGTCCTTTTCTGTAAGGTGAAAATAACATACAGACCCCGTACACAGACCTACTGTGAGGATTAAATAATAATTGTAAAAGTCTTGGAAATATTTGTTGTACACGATAAACACATATATTTATCTCTCATTCTGTATAACATATAGATTTATTATTATCACTATTTAAGGTGTGGATTCCTATGCAAACATAGTGCACTGAAAATATTAGTCATCAGAGGAAACTTGGGAAAGATTATTTCTAATTTAATTTTATCAAAAACATCAGCACTAAAACGAAACACACAGTACTAATATCATGTTTGACAACTTTAAGTATGGCTATCAATGCCACTCAAATCACAATAGCAAAGGATTAAGGAGTTAGTCATTTTAAACCATAATCTCAAAAGGTATTATTTAAGGGAAATATATTATTTATAGAACTTTTTAAAATTCATTTATTCAACACGTATGTATTGACTGCCTATTCTAATGTGCTTTCCTTAAAGCATATATTGCACCAATTAATTTTGTCTATACATATAAACAATGAAGTTTTAGAAAACATTGGCAACTATTACATGTTTACTATGATTACTCCCATAAACAACTAAACCAGCTCTTTGGAAGAAGAGCTCAGGAGTGGGAGGGGAGGAGTTAACTTTTTACCTCAGACTCTTCAGGAAGGTAAACAGTTTTCCTCCCCTGTAGAATCACTGTAGTCCTGAGCTGCTCTATTGATATGTGGGTCTATATATTTATATAAAGTGTTTTTTTTAAGTGTCCTTCAGGGAAAAATGCTCTAAACTACATATTTAGATACAGAATACTATATTGTACTACCTCTTTTATTCATTTATTTGGCATTAAAGAACTACAGTTGACTCTTGTATGAGGAGGTAGTTCCACATCCCAGAAGTCAACCAACCAACACCTGTAGTTGGTTGATTCTGTGAATTTGGAGCCCACTACTAAAAAAAAACCAGAAAAACAAAAACAAACAAAAAACTGGGTATAAGTGGACTCGTGCACTAGTGCAATAAAATTTGTTGCTCCAGGATTGATTATACCACATAATTTCGCAACCAGAGGAGAGCAAGGTAAAACAAATGTACCATGATCTTGATCCGGTGCCTCGAGGTTGTAGCCATATCCCAGCAGTGTGCGCACGGCCTCACGGAGGCTGTCCTTATTCGATTTCTTGGTTCGGTCATCTAAAAGGGCATAGGGAACAAGACGAGGGTTTCTTCTGTTCTTCACATCCTAGGGAAAGAAAAAGGATGCACGGTCATCAAAAACAATGCAACAAAAATCACTTTTGGGAGTGAAGCAGCCACCTAAAGCTTCTGAGGGTAAATCCTACCCCCTCCACGTTCCCTTTGTCTTGACAAGCTCAGCAGCTACCTAACCACTGTTAATATAAATATTTAAATAGATAACTATCAATTTGAAGAAGTTCTGCTCCTGAGAAGTAACAGTGAAAATAACATTAGAATAAATGAACATCAACTTGAAGCATCCCTTGAACCATCCTCCATCTGCTGTGGTCACAGGAAATGAACTAACTTAAAGAACATGAAGTATCCTTGCACAGTTAACTGAAAGTCTATGTTGGAAGGACAGTCAAATTAGCACTGGCCACCTCTCGGTGATTTGGAATCAAGGGAACAACATAAGACTGACGTCCCTTCTGGAGAGAAAATCCAGTGTGTTAGGGACCAGACTGCCTGTCTATGGCTCAAGAAGCTTGAAAAATATGTATTAAATCAACTCTATCAACCAGTAAAAGCAGGGGATACCAGGAATCCCCAATAGCTTCAACACTCACAATTGCTCTGCTTTATAAGAGGCTTCTGGTTTAAATGTGGTTAAAATGGGGCTGACAAAGTGATAAAAAAAGGGCACCTTACTCTCTTGGCCAAAGGATGTCTCATTTTGGCATATGGATAAAACTTGGGAGGTAGAGCCACATCTACCTTACAAAGACTACAAGTCTTTAGAGTACTCCCACTTAAGAAATTCGGTCTTTCTCTTTACTCACGGAACGCTAGCAATTTTTGTATAGCTTTCCCAATTAGGGAAGCATACTGAATTCTCAATTTATCTCAGCATGAATGGGGGGTTATGGATTTTCCCACACCTTCTGATCAAACATGTTATGTGCTGGACAGGGCTTGTTCTGTTTAGACAAGAACAAGGGAAACCGTTGCCTCCTTTCTTCTCCCCTCTGTCTGGCAAACTTGGGCTAAATACCTCATCCAGAAAACATGAACACTTACTGACACCAGAATTCAAAATCATCTGGGTAACTGGTTGGAGAACACCATTCCATAGTCACCTCAAAATAAACAAGCAGTGTGAACAGAGAGCTGGCACTGCCGATGAAATTTCAAGTTATACACACTAGCGCCATTCCTCTCAATATGTCAGCCCAAATCTTTCCAGTACAGACGTGCTGAATCCTCTAGTGAACCTCTCTCTGGAGATGGTAAACTGGAAATCTGATTACTAAATAGGAGTCTCTCAGGGGTTCTATGAATACTAATGTGTGAAATCAAGTGTGCTAGAGAGAGATGAGAGAACTGAAGAAAAATCCTGCTTTTGAGGGGTTTTTAATCTAGTTAGGAACTAGATTATGTTAACAAGAGGGTGGTGAAAGATTAGAGACAACAGTAGCTTCCATAATCCAGTAAATGTGTGGTGTGCAATGACAATGAGAAAAGTGGTGAGGGGTGAGATGGCAGCAAGGGAGAGGAATGGAGAAAAGGTTAGGGTTAGGCTTCGATCATCTCAGACAAAACAGAACCTCGTATTTTTATGAGGATGGATTCTATGTGCAAGAAGGAACCACCTCCAGGAAATAGTAAATATCAGAGTAATTTTGAAGTCTTGTGGTCTTTATGGCAAGTAAACCTTCTTTTAGCATAACACTGAGATACACACATGCACGTGCATGCACACACATGTGCACTCAATTATCAAGCAGATTTAGTGTTCACATTCTCACCACTTAGAATGAATTTAATTCAATACATAAACAGTATGTAATTCTATGAGCTAACTCAAGGTTATTAAGTTTTCTTTAGCTTTCCAAATGACAAATCACTGGATAAGAAGGCTTTAGGAAACAGATTTTTCAAACCCATTTTTAGACTTTCTACTAAAGTCAAAGCCCATAAGTAAAAATCCATTTTACTCCTGAAAGTCTTTCTATAGAGGCAATCCACCAAGAGATGACAAGAGGCATGATAATAAGGAAGTGACAGATTTGGGCTCTGCACTCAGCAGGCTTGAGCCATACCTCGTTCTGCCACCTGCTAGCTATGTAATGTTGGGCAAATTATTATCCCCAAAGCTTTCTATACCCTGTGCATTCTATGTGTCTTGGGAATAAAAACTGCTCATCCTTCAGGAGTTGCTGGAAGAGTTAAATAAGAAAATACATGTAAAACTCTGTAGTGACTGGAGTCAATAAAAACAGCAAATAGTTGCATAGTATTGTTTGATGCCAGGCATAAGCCTTTCTTATGTATGAAAGCTATATAAACCTCTCTTGTATGTAAGTTATATAATGAAGTTAAATAATTTATTGATGAGGATAACAGTGGCATAATTTAATTTAAAATAGCCCGCTCAAGGTCACAATCATTAAGAAGCAAAGCTAAAATCTGCTTTTAATCCATCCCTTTGCTATGCTATGCTATGCTATGCTATTGCTGTGCAATAGATACTCAATGACTGCTACTCCTAAGACAACATCATTTAAAAAGATCCAGGATTCTATAATTTTGAAAACTCATCTTTTACTAAGTTTAACAAAAACTCAGTTGGTGGCAAAATATGGCTCAAATTGACACAGACTGTTTGTAGTCATTACTTATCCCTTTTGGTATTATGATGTCTACATTGTACTGAACAAATAGCAATTTATAGTCTGCTCCCTGCTGAGGATGCTACTATGGAACATGCAATATATCATCATATCCCCATTTGTAAAACAAAAAATAATTGGATTATGAAATTCTTAATCTTATTATTAATCTCAATTTTATCCTATTTCCAAAGTTTCTCCTAACGTACAATCTCAGAGAAAGAAACGCAACATAAACATGTTATAAATCACTGTTCTGATAAAATTCACTGAGTCACTCACTGTAACACATGGTTATAGTCATCGGACTGGTTCAGTCCAGCATTAAATAGGTGTTTCAGTGCATATGCATATTAAAACAGCCTGGTACTGGGACAAAAACAGATTCACAGACCAACAGCATATAGTTGAGAGCACAAGAATAAACCCACAACTATATGGGTAGTTAATCTGTGACAAAGGAGCCAAGAATATACACGGAACAAGGAAAGCGTCTTCAATAATGGTTCTAGGAAAACTGGAGAGCTGCATGCAAAAGAATGAAACTAGACCACTACCTCACACCATACACAAAAATCAATTCAAAATGAATAAAAGACTTATATGTAAGACCTGAAACCATAAAATAAATAGAAGGAAACATAATAAAAACACTTCTTGATATAAGCCACGGTAACATCTTTAGAGATTCATCTCCAATAGCAACGAAAACACAAGAAAACAACTGGTACCACATCAAACTAAAAAGCTTCTTGCTGAATGGGAGGAAATCTTTGCACACCATACATCTGAAAAGGGACATATCTGTATCCAATATCTGTAATGAATTCATACAACTCAACAAAAAGAAGAAAAATAATCTGTCAAAAGAATGGACAGAACTCAACATGAACTTCTCCAAAGAAAACATACAGAGTGAAAACAGGCACATGAAAAATTTTTCATCATCACTATCATCATGGAAATGCAAGTCAAGACCACAATGGGATACCACTGCACACCTATGAGAATGGCCTGTGTTGAAAAGAACAGAAACAACAGTGCTGGTGAAGATGTAGAAAAAAGGAACTCTCTACTGCTGGTGGGAATACAGACTGGCCCAGCCCTCATGGAAAACTATATGGAGGTATTTCAAAACATAAACGAGCACAAGGGACTGAGATGATGGTGCACTGGTGAAATGGTGGTGGGAAACCCATAGGGACCACAATTGATGGCACCTATATATAAAGGAAAAAAATAAATAAAATATATAAAACAATAACTGGCAAAAAAAAACACATAAAAATGGATCTGCCATACAGCTCAGTAATTCCACTCCTAGGCATCTACCCCAAAAATTCAAAAACACTTAATTTAAAAGGAAAAATATATCCCCATGTTTTTTTGCAGTGCTATTTACAATAGCCAAATTACAGAAACATTTTAAATGTTTCCCCCAAACAGATGACTAGATCAAAAAAGAATGGTATATATACAAAGTGGAATATTACTCAGCAACCAAAATCGATAAACCCATGGCATTTGCAGCAACATGAATGGAGCTGGAAGAAATAATGCTAAATGAAATAAGTCAGAATGAGAATGATAAACACAAGGTGGTGTCACTAATATGTGGACTATAGAATAACCAAGCTAAGGGTCATGAAAAGACAGGTTTAAAATCAAACCCTTGAAAGCTGACCATAGAAATGAAGCATTCAGGAGAAGGGGGTGAGGAGCATTAGGAACAAAGAGCAGGAAGCACAGTAGACTATGGTGGAGGATTATGGGTAACATGGTGGTGGGTACACGTGGTGGAAATATCTGATAGGGATATTCTAATATTACATCAATTACAAATATTAAATTGAAAAAACAAAAGGGAACCCTTATTTAAAAAATATCTATGAGTTTTAAAAGTCATTATTTAATCTCTTCTGTTACAGATTATGCTAATTTCCACTGAAAGAAATTTCAGCCTGTTGCTGCAGAGCTAAATTCCAATGTACCTGTTGTATGCCATATGTCCAGCCCTGCCGGATTCGATCCCGGGCCCACACATTATGAGCATTTTCGGCCAGCTTGTCCACCATTGCCTCTTGGGATGGGGTGAGTTTAATGAAGCTCAGGTCCATTGGGGCGGGCTTGTAGCCACTTGTCAGCTGGTAACTATAAAGCAACAACAGAAATATATAATTGATCTTTCCATAAAAGTCAGGGTTTGAAATTTTTTATATAATAATCTTTTTTTATGGTCCCACCTAATTTTAATTTCATTAGTCACAATGGTAACCACAATCAGCTACTGTACCAGTTAGCAAGCATGGGTCCCTCTCACTTAAGCCAGTAACTCATTAGGTGGGAAGTCCCCCACAATCTTTGTTTCCACTTTCATGACAATAGAACAAATAAAACAACTACCACTCAAAGTTGAGAAGAATTTACCATTTTTTATGTACCTAATAGTTGAGGATTTTGTATAGTATAAATCAAAATATTAGTAATCAATTATAACATTTGATGCATTTCTCGCTAAGTCCTCATTTTTCTCTAACATTTCAATGTTATAGTAATATAATATTCAACTTCAATATTAATATTAAATTAATATATTATTAATTAATATAACAATTAATATAATATTAATATAATACTCAACTTCAATATTCAAATCTGTGTACTTTTCAGCCACTAGCAATTCTATATTTTAATGCATTTAAAATTACTCCCTGATTGTGATCATAGAGCCATAATTTAGGAGTTCTCTAAATAAGAACGAGACTAGGAAATCCCAGGGATATAATCATCTAAAATGTTGTTAAGGCCTGGATTTGGGGGTATGCTTGCCAGAAATTTTCACTATACTCTCAGCTGTAGAGAGAGCATAAACTATAAGTTTTTATCTTTTGGAAGAATATAAAATTGAAAATACAAAAATTTCAACATATACATATAAGGGCAAGGGTACTACTCTCCTTTCTGCAGAAGCACAAAGAAAATGAGTTGTTCCAGGCCTCCTTGGTGGCACAAAGGGTTAAGTCTCAGCACTATGAAGCTATCCTCAGCCACTGTAGCATGAGTTCAATCCCTGAACAGGGAACTAACACACATGGTGCCGCAGACCTCTCCTGTCTCCTCCGCTGCTCCCCTCAGCAGTGTATTTCAGTCAATTTTCCTGTTCTGGTCCCTACTCTGTCCCTGGTGAATCCTCTCACTGCCCCTCACTCCCCACACCTCTGACCTGTATCCCAGTTCTTGTATGCATAAATAAATAAATCTTTTAAAAAATAAATGAAATGAGTTGTTCATTCTATTTAACTACTAAGATTGGCCCAAAGCCTCTTTCACAATTGCTTCTCTCCCACTCCTCTGTCATTGCTATATGTGCCGAAGAAAATTCACCAGTAGTTATGTTAACTTAAAATAAACTATCAGGACATGAGAAAATGCTCTTTAAGAAAGAACTGCAAGTCGTATTTTTCCTTCTACTTATTCTGAGCAATGAATATCATTACTACAAGGTAAACTTTCTGAAAGTGGGAATTCTGACTGCCAAGCTATCCCTTGAATCAAGAATAATGCTGACACTTGGTAGGCACTCCATAAAAATCATTGAATGAATCAATGAGTTACAGCAATCATTTCTAAGGTTAAATAAAGTTGTGTTTACTTAATTACATAATTAAGACATCTCACAATTTATAAATGATTTATGTATACAGGAAAGTTTTAGAAATATTTTGTTTTGTTTAAGTAGATCAGATTGGTCTGGCAATTGCAACAATTATGGCTAATTACTGCCTTATGTTACCCAATTTACATACACATGCTATATTTATAGACATGAAATTTTGTTCTATTTTAAATCAAAACTCTGCATGTTTGGGTAATTAACAATATTTTTCTTGCTTTTTTTTTAAACAGAGGAAGCACATGGATTAATTTTTTACAAGTTGATCATGAACTGGGAAGGCAAAGCTCATGTATTCAACTTTTTTAAAATTTTTCCCCACATCTATAATTTATGTACTTTTAACCCTTTCTTCCTTCACCTCCATCTTAATCTTAGAAACTTCTTTTCATTTATTAGTATCCATTAGCTTTTAGAATTATTTTGCTTTATCAAATTATCCACTATATAAATGGTCAATATCTGTCTTTGTCATTTTGATTTGTTACTACATGTATTTCCTAAATTCCTTCTATATTACTGAAATGGCAAAAATGTTTTTCTTATGGCTGAGTAGTATTCCATAGTATGAAAACAACACATTTTCTTGATCCAGTCTTCTATTGATGAATATTTAGGTTGTTAACAACATCCTAGCTAATAGTATTGCAATAAAAATGTAGAGCATACAATTTTTTGATCTGATGGTTTCATATACTTCAGACAGATGTCCAAGCATGGGACTGATGGGTTACATGGTGTTACCATCTTTCATTTTCTAAGATGAACTCAGACCACTTTCCAAAGTAGGTGCACCAGTTTAACATTCCCATCAGCAGTATAATAGGCTTCCTCTTTCTCTGCATCTTCTACAGCATTTGTTGAGGGTTTTTGTTTTTTAATTAAATTTATTATGATTGAAGTACAAATATTTTATATCCTTGCTAATATTTTGACAATATAAGACTTCCCTCCTCAGGTGTAGTCACTGAAGCATTTGTTGGGAGTTTTCCTCCCTTCTAGCTTAAATGATAGGCAGGATAAAGTGTTCTAGGTGGAAATCTTCTTTGGCTACTTTCAATACGTCCTGACATTCCCTTCTTGCCTGTAAGGTGCAAAGACCATGGGCAGTGTGGTAGCCATTCCCTTACAAGTTACTGTTATTCTTCTTAATGTTTCGAGATGTTCTTGCCTTGTCATTAGTCTTCTACAGTTTAATTATAATGTGCCTTGGAGTGCATCCACCTGGTATTTTTCTGGAACTCTTTGGGCCTCCTCAATCAGACTGTCTGGTTCATTTTCTGTTTTGAGATGGTTCTCAGTAATTTTTCCGTCTTTTTTTTCCTCTTCTCCTTTTGGGAGCTCCATAACATGTATTTATTCATCCTCAGGTTATCCCAAACAGCATTTCTGCCATTTTCATTTTTTGTCATTTTTCCCCTCTGTTGCTCTATTTGAGCACTCAATGGCACTGTGCCTTCAAGTTCACTGACCATATCCATTACTTGTATATTTCTACTGTTGAGACCCTCTGCATTTTTTTTAAACACAGTAATAGTATATTTAGATCTATTAATTTAATTTATAATAGTTTTTTACTCTTCTATCTTTACTCTGGTCCTGTTTTTGATCATACATTGTTTTTCTTAATTCAAAAAGGCATATTCTGCTGGGTTTAGGCTTATCTCAGGGTGTTTATATCACAGCATTTGGTATGTTCTTCTGTCTCTTCATTACTGTTTTTTATATCATAAATTATAATAGGAATTTTCCATTCCTTGTCTTGATAAATAGGCTTTATGCTCAGTGTATGAATAATCCTATGTATTTTACTCAGGACCTTAAAGTACCTGTTATTTCATAGATTGATGTCTTTGTACCTGTTCTGGTGACCAGAGAATTGGTGCAGGTAAAGGGTAGTAGGCAGGAACTGGGGCAGGAGGGCACCAAATGGTTGAGAGCAGTGAGTGTCGAAGGTCCAGTGTTTTTACAGTGCCAATAGGTACCTGAGTTGTGGAGCAGGAAATGACAGAGATCTCCTAGGCCAACTCCTCAGCCAACACATCTTGAACGATCTTGTGCCAGCTTCAACTGCTAAGCCATGGTTGAGCAACAGATATAGTTCTGGGTGGGGGCTACATTTGTGAAAGGGTACCCAGCCAAGAGTTACTCTTTTTTGTTTTTTGAGAACAGAGCCTTAACCCACAGCACTTACTCCTGCTGCTTCTGGTTATTGACAGTATTGGGTTGTTTTCACAGCTTTGGTTCTGGTTGAAGGTAAGGCAGGTATTTTGCAAATCACAACCACAGACAACAAATGTTAGCTTCTTCTGCAAGAAGACGCAAAAAATCTGATCTGGTTCTCCCTGCCAGTTTAGGCTCCAACTGTTCTCATTAGGAAGGTACAAGCAGATCCTGACAATCACCACTCTGCAGCTTTACTCCTATAATTTTCCAGGAGTGCACACTCTGTGTGCTGACTCTGTGTACCCCCTCCTCCAATACAGTCCGCAGGTTTTAAAGTAACAGATGTGGGTATATACTCTTGATTTAATAAACCCAAAGAGGCTCAGTATGGCAATTCCCCTCCCTTTCATGGATTATAATGTCCCAATAATGCTCCAAACACAATTTCCATCTTTCCTTTACTCTTGATACATACAGTAGTCATCTGTTAGTCATGCAGGGGTAATTATGTTTGTTCAAGTGCAATTTGGTTGTAAATTTGTAGAGGAAGCAAGTGCCATGTCTTCACCCTGCCAACTTCCCAGCATAACATTTTTTAACTACTGATAAAAGTCATTATACTTTATAGAATGCTGATATTTAATAGTCCAATGTATAACTCTAAGTATAACATATGTACATATAAGGCCTCCTATGGAAAATATCTTTTTTAAGAAAGAACTTCCAGTACCTTTCAAATGTACCAATAGGTAGTCAAGTTAATACAATCTAATTTCCAGGTTTAACATATGTATTAGAAGCAGTGATAAAGAATTCAGTATATTGTACTACCCCACCTTCCCACCTCATTTCTCACTTTCTGGCTGACTCTCACCACTATTGCCTAGTACATCAGTACAATAGCACAAAACTGTCTTTTTTCTCTTTCTTACAGTATCCCTGGACCTATTCCAACCTTTAGCAAGAAGGCACATAAGAAAAAATTTTTAAATGAATCTCTGAGTAATTGCTCAGAACTTATGCTATCTTAATAAAAGTTAAGATTCTAAGAAATGTATTGATTATTCCCTGTCAACCAATTATAAAGGTGAGTTCTTCAGGAATATTTCATGCAATAGGGAGGTATTTTTGAAAGGCATTGGGTAGGAATTACTTACTTCCATATAAAAAATATGTATGTAGATAATTTGTACTAATGTATGAAGTGGGATAACATTGGTGTAAGTATTTATCTATACTTTCCAAATATTCTTACATAGAATTATCCACTAGCATTTGCTTCAATCTGCGATTGCAATGAAAAAAATCATTGCAGTTATACCAACTGATTTGAAAGAGCACAATTAGTTCACACTCATTTTCAAATGTAGACTATAATTTATTTTACTTTTAACTCTGTATAAGAAAGGTCTTGAAATTCAAAGTGTTTCTTTTAAAAGACTCACAATCCCAACTATATTAACAATATTAATTCCATTTTACCTGAATCTTATTTCAACATTATTGTACTTCAAATAAAGTAAAAATAAATACCCCTACAGTAAAAATAAATACCCCTATCTTTAAAATTCATAGACTTCAGCCTATTGTTGTGATAAAAATGCTATCTCATGAATGTGTAACCAATATGAATTTGTAGCATCAACAAATGAATTAAAAAACCACTTTTCTGTCTTTAGGAAATGGCCACAAAGTAAGTAAGAATCAAATCATTATATCAAAACGAGATGTTTTTAAGTACATAAAGGTACTTTAGCAAATAATGTCCATTTCATCTTACTACTACAATTAGCTATGTAAACATCAATCAGCTGCTAATATGGACTATTATCGTCTTATGGTTGCAAAAGAACAAAGAGCAAAGCTTTTGAATAAAATGCAATTGACATGAACCTTGGAAACTAAAAGGTTTCTATCAAAGTTTCATACTGATTTATAGAAATTTAAAAGAAGTAGTGGCAAGATTGTTAGAATAATTCTGGGGAAATAGAACTTTAGAGAAATAATAGGGAAAAGCATTAGCATTGGTAACTATATTAATTCAAAATATGTATAGCTCATATTAAAGACTTATATACATTATTTTTATCTCCTTGAGCTTCCTGGGAAAAGGCTGCCAGAACGGGATCACTTTCTCCTCCAGTCTATTAGTCCCTCTCATGGTTATAATTCCCCAATAATGCTCCGAACACAATGTCTGTTTGCCTTTGCTCTTGATGCATGCAACAGTCATCTGTTAGTCATGCAGGGGTAATACACTACAAAGTATAGTTCTTATTTCCCATTTATATGTAAAGCTCTGTGCCATCAATCATCCTGCAAATTTAACTTCTGAGGGATATATAGAGAATTAAATGAAAATATTTAACATGTTCACTTTTCAAATTATCAAAGGTCAACTGTAATTATTAGTTCTTAGTTTGTACTTTGATGAATTATAGAAGTCAATACTTTTAATTGATAGATTAAAAATATCACAGAAACATTTGAACTTCTTTACTTCTTCCTTTTTTCTTTAAATACATACCTCTTTTTCTGGAAACAAAGAAACAAATCTAGCAAACTGCTAGTTTCATTTATAGCAAATTATCAAAAATATAAATAAAAATTGATAGCACTCATTCCCACTGATGAATTGTCATGTTAAGAAGCAGTACAGTTTTGAGAATCATTTCCCTCGACCCAAATTTTTCTTAAAACAGGTATTCTAATAAAATTTAAAAAAAAAAAAGTTCAGTGTACCATCAGTAGAGCCAATTCAAGTGTTACAACTAAAACATGGCAGAATACCAAGAACATCAAGCAGCCAGTCTTTCTTTTTCTTTTTCTTTCTTTTTTCCCCTAGCCTCTCCCACCTCTCAAGTTTACTTGTTTAGTATGAATCAAGTTAAATGAAGCTTGGAAGTCATTATATTGTGAAACGTATGCAGTAAACATGAAAAGATTATGTCCAAGTTCAGTGAATGCTAGCTCTAAATTTCAAAACCAAATCAGCCTTTCAAGTACCTTGGAACAAATGGGAAAATCTCACATGACTGCACACCAGAGATATTAGAACAGTTTTGCTAGAAGCACAGCTACTAAAAATGAACACTGGGTTGACATTTTCACAGAAAAGAGAGAATATTCAAAAATGTCTCTCTAGAAAATATACAAGAATTTATTTTAAGGTAGAAATGAAAGAGGGAAAAGACAGCAATACATTTCTTTTATTTCTGGACTACAATCTAAATAAAATTGAAAGATGATGATGTGTCTTGTTCTCTACCCAACTCCCATCCACACTTCTTTTTTTTTTAAATTAATTAGATTTATTTAATTGTATTTGACATCATTTGTAGTTCCAGGGAGTTCCCACCACCATTTCACCCATGCACCATTCACCTCAGTCCCTTGTGGTCTTTCTGCCCTCATCCCTGTCTTTGCCCTCCCCTCCTTCCCCTCCCCGCCCCATGGTCCCTTTGGTTTATCTTTGACCTTTTGGTCTTGTGTTTTTGGTTTGTTTGTCTGTTGTTTGTTTTTGGCTGTAATTGCTCATTTCCTAGAGCTCTCTCATTATTATTATTTTTTTGTATTGATTTTCCTTTACATTCCTCCTAAAAGTGAAGCCATCCAATATTTTTCTCTTGCCTTCTGACTAGTTTCACCAACTCCTGTCCACACTTCTTTTAATCCAAGACTATCCTCCATTCCATAGACCCTTTGAAACAAAAGTATAAGCTATCCACTGCTTTATTTTTTTATTTATATATATATTTGACATCAATTGTAATCCCTGTGTATTCCCCATCACCATATCACCAGTGGACCATCACCTCAGTCCCCCTCCCACGTGCTCCCATCTTCCCTCAACCCTTCCCCTCCCCCTTCCACACCAGTGTCCCCAATTTGTCCTTGTAGTTTCATTTTTGGTTTTTGTTCCTCAATCTACTAAGAATGGAACTTCCATATGATCCAGCAATCCTACTCCTAGGAATATACTCAAAAGACACAAATACACTGATTCAAAAGAATACCTGCACCCCTATGTTTATAGCAGCACTCTTTACAATAGGTAAGACCTGGAAACAACCTAAATACCCAAAAACAGATGATTGGGTCGAGAAGCTGTGGTACATAATCACTGCTTTAAAAAAGAATCATTTCAAGAAAGAAACACACACAAAAAATAATTTTTGGCTTCTGGACTTAAAAAATAGACTGAAAATTTGATGCAAAGATCCCAATCTTTAGGGAAAGGTCTCTGATATTAAAGTCCTATTTTGAAATACTGAAAGAGCAAAATACCTGATGTGTTGAGACATAAAGGGAAACTAGAAGAGGGCCCAGTTTCTCTAAACCCAGTTAGGCTAACATTCCCAGCACTGAGAGGAGGAAAGTCAGTGCTCCCTAAACCAGGTGAAGATTCCACAGAGCAGAGCCAAAGTGAAATTTTGTATTGCTTCTCAAATGTACCCAGCAAAATAGTCAGGTTCTGGCATCTCCTACATTCAAAGCCACATGCAGCAGAGTTCTAGAACAAATTATATGGCACAAACCAAGGTTAGGCCCCTAGGCAGCCCTAAACGTCCCTTGCTAACAGACTACAAACTTCAGTTCCAGAGAGCATTTTCAGATTGCTAGCACGCCTGAAAAAGTCATGAATAAAGGTACAAGCAGCAAGATCTGGAGGACTGACAGAGATGAAGAAAGGTGATCCAGTGTGTGAAGCCATCAGCAAAGGTGAGCTGGAAAAATATGTCTCCGGTTGGGATCAGGAGAGGTGAAGGAAGACATTTCAAGAAAATGCAGAAAACAATGATTTCAATGTCAGTTAAAACTGACTATGATTGGGCCTTCCCTGGTAGCACAAGGGGTTAAGGTGCAGAACTATGAGACTATCCACAATCACTGCAGTGCAGCTCGAGTTCAATCCCGGCCAGGGAGGTCACCCACATGGTGCAGCAAACCTCTCATGTTTGTCTCATACACTGCTCCGCTCAGCAGTGCATTTCAGTAAATCCTCCTGTTCTGCCTCCCACACTGTCTCTGGTGGATCTTCTCAATCCCCACACCTCTGGACTGTACCCCAGTTCTTATACATATAAATAAATATTTTTAAAAAAACTAGGATTAACCTTTTATTATCAAACTATATCCTAACTGCAAGATCTTTTGGAATAATAATAATAATAATAACAATAAAGACACAAGAAGCAAAAATGAAAAGACAAGGACAAATTGGGGACACTTGGTAGGGAGGGAAGAGGGGGAGGGTTGAAGGTAGACGGGAGCACGGGGGACTGAGGTGATGGTACACTGGTGATATGGTGATGGGGAATACATGGGGATTACAATTGATGTCAAATATATATAAATAAAATTAAAAAACATGAAATTAGGAGCTGATTTTTTTTAAAAAAGGAAGAACATTACATATTAACACACTTTAAAATCTATAGTCTAGGAAATTCACTCACTACACGATTATATAACTTGATTTTTTTTCTTCACACTCACAGAGCTTCATCATTTCAGAAAAAAATAATTAAGCTCTATTATAGAACCACCTTTCATTTACATAAATATTTAAGTTGAATTTTGTAAGTTGTAAGTTGAATTTTATACACATTCGAATCTATATAACCACGTATATATGGGTCCACACATTTAAAATTCATCTAAGAATTCATTTAGAAGATCATTGCAAATTATATATATTTTAATTTTAATTAAAATCATTTATATATATAAAATTATACTCACATACATCATGAAATATATGTGAGTGATACCACTTAATCCTCTATTTCCAATCAACGTGTATGTGACTTCAAAGTAAGAAGGTGGTAGGAAGAGGGAAAGAATTTAGCACTAGTTTTAAAAACCTCTCAGAAGTGTCTAATATATGTTTTCTTTTACAACTTAACATTATCTTAGGGTCTCTGGTAACCCAGTGGTTAAATCTCAAGGCTAACTGCCAACTGCTATGGTCTGAATTCATCCCCGGCCAGGGGGCTGACCCATGTATGGCACAGCAGACCTCTCCTGTCTCCCCTGCTGCTCTCTCAGCAGTGTATTTCAGTAGATCCACCTCTTCTGCTCCCTACTCTGTCTCTGGTGAATATAACACATACACACCTACCTCTCGCCTATAACTCAGTTCTTCTATGCAAATATAAATAAATGAATCAAAAAAAAACCCACAATCTCATTTCTTAGTGATATACATATAGGCAACAAGTTTTCACCTGCCACATTTTATGCTGATTTAATAAGGGATAAGTACTTAAAAAAAAGAAAGAAAGAAAGCTTAACTAAATGACACTAATATTCAGACAAGGATTTCATTTTCATTTGAACTGGTAGTTTTGGTCTTTTTTTAAATTTTAATTACTCAAGCATATAGCTATTGTGAATGAAAGGCTCTGAGGTATCTTTTCAGTAACATTTTTCTTTATTTTTATGGTAATTGAACTCCATGTTCATCAAACTATGTAGCTGATTAAAATTTTTTGTTGAAAGTTAAAATAAATTTTATGATATGCTAGTAATACCAATTACATAGAAAATATAATGATTTTTAAAACATTTATTCACAGTAGTCAAGAAGACACACACAAATTACAAAATATTTGGGAATAATCTTAAGAGGAATGTGTGGGAGCAAGCAAGAAAAAGACAGATTTCTATAAATTATAGAAAATGATCTGAAGGTTTTTGTTGCATTTTTAATTTTCTAAATATAGTATATTTTTACTTACGTCACTGTTAATTTTTGAATGATGTATGATTTCTCCCCTCAGATGTGGTCCCCATACATCATCCAACACTAAAACACCAATACTCCCAGTGCTCTTCTCCCCCATTTTCACCCCTCTACTCTCACTATTACCCCCATTATGCTTCCTGGACACCTCATATCTAGGTCAACTCTCAAGGTATGACTCTTTCTGATACTTTGTTTGTTTTTTCTGTTTTTCACATATAAGTGAAACCATCTGATATTATTTTTTCCTTCTGACTTTTTTGTTTTGCATAATCCCTTCCAGTTCCATCCATGTTGCTGAAAATGGCACGAATTAAACTATTTTGACCGCTAATGAGTATTCCAGTGTGTATATATGTCACATTTCTTGTTCCGATCATCTTTTTTTTTTTTTAGGGGGGGACATTTAGGTCTTAGCTAAACCCATATCTTAGCTATTGTAAATTGTGTTGCAATAAATATAGGGTTGTAGTTTTCATTTGAAAATAAAGTTATGCTTTATATAACATTGTAGATTATGTTTATATCCACCCTCAACACTAAATTTAGTCTCATTTTGTTATTTATAATTATAATTCATTAATTTAACTTTGTCACTATATCCTACTTAATCCTTCTTCCTAGTGAAAAATTTCTCCATTCCACTAAAATCTGACATAGAAGTGGCATTTCAAGTATATGTGTGTGTATGTAAAATGTAACAAAGTAACATTTTTTGTAAGCATTTTAGCTTTAAAATTTTAGGAACTAAAAGTGGACAAGATATTAGTGAAGTTTCAATAAAATTTTTATTTGAGCACCTTCTGAGTAAAAATTTTTGTTGGACTAGAGAATTTGCTTGACTTTTCATTTGCATAGCAAGCACATTATTTCTATTTTGGTTTTATATATATGTGTATCTGGGGATGGCTACTTTGTCTTCATCTCTATATATTTTACCCAGTTCCAGTACTGCTACTTAGAATGCGTGGGTCTCAGAAAAGTGGCTTGACATATTCAATTAAAATAAAGAAAAAAATTAATACCATGTGACAGATATCATTTATTGAGCACTTACTCATTTTATACCTAAAACTTTCCTATGAAGGAAATGCTAAATAATACCTGTTACAGATGAGAAAGCCTAGGTTTTGGTGTGTTAAACAAGAGCACATATAGGTGGTAGCAAAGAAGGCAAAAATCACTATTACACCATTAGCTGTCCCAGTTTTCATTTTAAAATAAAATAAGATTTAAAATAATTCTTCCTAAAACACATTCTATTTAAAAGCAAATAAAATTATGCATTTTACAACATTACAAGATAATCCTGAATACTCTGAGATGTTTCCTCTCTGTACAATGTGATGTTTTATCATAAACTTCATTTAGTCCCTAATAAAGCAAGTTTTTATAATACTGAATCTGAATTTTATAGCTTAAATATAAGCAAGGTATTTGGGACTCACTCAAGAATTATTTGACCAAATCATTCCAGAGATTATTTACTAGTTCTTAGACAGGCAACTTACTTCTTGGGTAGCTTCATTTTTTTCACCTTTTCTTCAGCATGTTCATCTGATATACCCACATGACATCCTAATGCCAGCAAAGTCCTGGGAAACAAAACCAGAGATTAACTACAATAATTTTTCACCAATGTCTAGGTGGATAAAAGATGTGAATCAGGTTTAACAGTCCACCTTGCATGCAGATGTATTTTTTGCCTTTAAAAAACAGTAAATTATTTATTCATAAATTATTTATTTTTAAAGCAATAAGACACTGAAAATTAAAAGATATAAAAAGGAATATATGGAAAAGTGAATTATCCTCCAACCCCTCCCCTATATTCCTTTCCTTCTATAAAGGCAGCACCAACTACCAAGAATTCTTGAATTCCTGCTAGACACTACGCATATACTGAAGCAGTCACATAGGTCTCTGCAATTTGTTCTCTTGACTTTATAAGTTTGATAGACAACATAAATTTGACAAACTGTCTTTTCATATAAAGCTAGTTTATTTTTCAACAGCTTGCTGGATGAGTCATAATGCTTTTATCCAATTCTCTGCTCAGATTTTTGTTATTACTAATAAAGCTGCAATGAATAACTTCATATTTAATACAAGTACTGTGTCTTTCATATGTACAATAAAATTCTAATCATATAATTATTAGGTAGGAGGAATGTACATTTTGAAGTTTGACCAATATTGCCAAACATCTACTGAGTTAGAAATAATTTACGTTCCCATTATCTACTTCCCAGTTGTAAAACTGGTTGACATAGTGACATTTAATCCAATTAGTGGATTAAGGTATATATAGTATATATAATGTACTTATAAACTGTTTTTTTCTTAGTATAAGTACATTTGAGCGCCTTTTTCATCTATTTAGGAGATAGCGGTGGCTCCCTTTTCTTGAGAAAATATTCTTTGTTCCCTTTTCCATTAGATATGGGCTTTGTTGCATTTTAGAACCTCTACAAATGTCTGAAATAAGAGTTGTAAATATGTTTTTCTAGTTTGTTGTCTTTTGCCTTCATGATGGTGTTCTTTTTATGCAGGGTGTTAAATATGGGTTTATATGACTGGATTTTCCACCTTTTTCTTGTATGCTGTTGGGTTTTATTGACTACTTAAAAAGAGATCTTCCACCCATAAAGTCATTTGAAGGAAAATGTCCATGCTTTTTGGGGATTTAGAGATCAGGGCAAAGGGAATCTATATTAACAGAACACAGTAACATGAAAGTTTTAAGAAGTGTATCAATACAAATAGAAACTATATTAATTCAGCATCTTAAAAATATTGAATCCCTGCCCAAATTATTATGGAGAATCAATTTTCTTTTATTTCTAGTTCAATCATTGTCTGATTCTCTGGTAAGGTATAATAAAAATTAGTAGTGAAAATCAATTCTCTAATAATTAAAAAATGAAAACATCAAAAATATGAGCCTACATTTCTTAAATTATGAGACTCAACAGATATAAAATTGATCATCATGTTGTTAAAAAATTCCTAGATACTTGTTCTTAATATCTCTACTTATCTTGTCATAAGACAGTAACAATTTGAGACTGGGTCCATGGCCTTTTCAAGGTTAACACTCTCAGTAGCACTGTATCTGTTCACAGAATCCTCACATTCCATAATTCCCATAGAGATCTGTAAAATACTCTTTGAGAAATACTTATATGGAACATAAAGACATAAAATAACAGGGGGAAATTCAATTCCCAACATATGAAATGTTCTAACCAGAATCAAAATAAATTCACAGAGGTATAAACATTAGTTTTCTGATAAAATTCTCTTTCCCCAATGTTCATGTTACTTTCAGGTAAGGCAGATTGGAACCTAGGACAAAGTTAAGAAACTCACTTCAAGGTTTCAAGGGACATCTGCAAATTGTAATTGCGTTCCTGTTCAGGCAGTTTGGAGAACTCCACCAGGCACGGGTGTTGTCTCTTATTGTCATCTCTAACCTGAAACAGAACAGGAAACCAGCATGTAGTGTCCTCAGTGTAGATAGGAGCAATAGTAAAGTAACCGAGGGGTGGAAAGTGCAGGGGTAAAACAAAGAATGAAAACCCAGATCTTCACCCCAACAAAGTTTCCTCTGTAATCTTGCAAGTACCATTAATGTTCAATGACAGTGGCAAAATCTGGCATTGTCCTGGCTTCCTGTATTTTCTATCCAGGCCCCAGATTCCATGCCTGTTCTTTGATTACCCACATGCTGGCCCCATCAGCTCCTTCCAGAATTTGCTTAAATCTCATTTTCTCAACGAGTTTTATCCTACTCACCCTTTTAATACTATACTCTTTTAAGTTACTAACCTACTCTTTCTTGTCTTTTTCCTTCCAAAACAACTACCACATCCCAACAGACTATATCATTATTTATTGGGTTATTGTCTATCTCCCTACACCAGAATGTAAGAAAAAAATGGACTTCGGTGTCTTTGGTTCTTTGAAATAGTCCCAGCACCTACAACATATGTGGCACATGGCAGGCATTTAACCAGTTTTGTAAACTGAAATAAACTCTGTGTAAAAGGGTGTTGTGGCAACTTAACTGTGCAGTATTTTTTATGTACTTACAGTCAAATTGATTAGTGACAGCAAATAGCACCATGACAATAGACAGCAACTCTTTCAGTTGGTTCTAGCTGTTCACTTCACTCACTATGAGTTACTCTCTGCTCTCAGTAATCATTCCACTACTTTAACAAAATCAGTTGGTATAATACTGGCATTTTTCTTGAAGTGGCACATGAGCAATCAGGCTAAACTAAATTCAAGATTTTAGGAATGAATTAATGAGAAAGATGCTGTGTGTCTCTGCATTAGTAATTAGGTTTGGTATCTTCTTGGAGACACAGGAATTACAGCCTTGGTGGCACCTAGATGACAGCCATTTGCTGTCATGGAATAAATTACTCCATGGGAATAATTACCAGGTTCTATAAAAGCTACATAAAAAGTATGCAAACACTAACAAGGGTTTTAAGTCCTCAGCAGTTGTCAATGAAAAATAAGATATGTATTCTTTTCTTTCTAGTGATCATTACAAAGAAACAGGACTTATTGAAAATCATGTTAGATCTATTAGTATATTTTGAGAAACCGCCTTACTATTTTTCATAGAAGCTGGATCAGCCTGAATTCCCACATAATGATATGTGAGGGTTTCTTTTCTTCTATACCTCCCCCAACATGGGTTTCTGGTCTTTGTAATATGGTCCATTCTCATATGTGTAAGGTGGTGTCTCACTGTGGTTTCGATTTGCATTTCCCTGATGATAAGTGGTGGTGAGCATTTTTCATGTGCCTTTTGGCCATCTGTATGTTTCTTTTGGAGAGGTATCTGTTTAGTTCTTGTCCATTTTCAAATCAGGTTTTTTGTTTTGTTTTGTTTTTTTGTTCTTGCTGAGTTGTATGAGTTTTTGTAGCTCATGGATCTTTTCTTTTGTCAAATGTATAGTGGGCAAATGTTTTCTCACATTTGATAGGGTGTCTTTCATTTTTTTTTAAAGATTCATTTATTTATGCATATAAGAGCTGGAGTACAGGCCAGAGTCGCATTGGAGGTGAGAAGATTCACCAGACAGAGTAGGGAGCAGAACAGGCAGATTGACTGAAACACACTGCCGAGAACAGCAGTGGGGCGAGGCAGGAGAGGTCTGCTGCGCCATGTGGGTCCCCTCCCTGGCCGGCAGCTGGGATTGAACTTGTGATGCAGTGGCTGCGATTTGCTTCATTGCATGCTGCTTAACCTACTGCGCCACCAGGGAGGCCCGGGTGTCTTTCATTTTAAATATAGTTTCTTTTGCTACATGGAAGCGTTTTGTTTGCTATAATTCACTGGAGACTGAATGACATGATTGCAGAAAATGTTGCAGAGTTCAAGTATAGATTGTAGGCAAGAGAGGAAAGGAAATCTAGATAGATTTCTGATATTAGTTTGGCCACTTGGGATGGTGGTGTCATTTATTCTGCTGTATAGAGTAGGGGAAGTGCAACTTAGCATAAATGGGGACTAGATTTTCAGCATGTATAATGTTTAATTGTGAATGTAAAATGTAGAAGTACCAAATTTAACACATAGATTTAAGCATGCAACCTCCCTTCTAAACATTCTTCAATGCTTTTTACACCCTCTACAGAAGTAAACTATATTCTGCAAAAATCTCTATGGAACAAGCTTCTTGTCTACCTGGCCAAACCTCCCACCTCTTCTCCTCTGTACTTCTTTATCCCTGGCAATATCTAGCTACTGGAAAGGTCACTGCAAATATCCACTTCCCTGTTCATACAAATGCTGGGACCTCTGCCTATAATACTCTCCTGCTCCCTGATTGCTAGATAACTTGCACTAAATGTCTTAGATTGAATTTTCATCTCCTCCTGAAAGCCTTCCCAGATTCTCTATAGAGACATAAATATTCCATCTTTATTTTGTTAGCAGTCTTTAGTTTGTTATTGCTTGAATGCTGCAACTTAACTAAACTGAAAACTCCTAAAAGGTAAACAATTAATGCTGAGGTTTTTTCAGCTTTGAGATGCTAGTTATTAAGCAAAAATCAGGCAAAGAGAAGGCAAAAAAAAAAAAATAACATTGAGAAACAGAGAAATGTCTGAATGAGTCTGCCTGATGCTATTCCCAAAAGTAAAGCTTTTGAATGATGTTCTTGTGACATATATCCCAAAGTTATTCAAAGGAAAATAGACGTTCTTTCAAAATAAAAATCAAACAAAAAACACTTTTTCAACTGAGCAGATTAAATTGTTCCACTACACTACAGACAGACTCTTAAGGCACATTTGGCACTCTCCCAAATCTGATCTTCTGATAGGATACCTGGAACTATCCTTCCTAGAATAGGTCCTGAGAAAACAACTGTTTCATTCCATCAGCAAATATTTGAACAAGCTCTTACACCAAGACACATGCCAGATGCTAGACCCACAGCCACCAGCCAAGTGTTTAACCTCTACTCTCGTGGTGCTAAAGCCCAATGGTGCTTTAATTATACTCAAGATAGGTAAAGGATAACATGTGACGACCATGGGGAGGATGACTATGAGGCACCGTATTCTCTGTTAGTATCTGGAAAGATGATTTTAACATGAGCAGTAATAAGAACTTATTACTCAGTAATAAGATCATTGACCTGAAGTGAATTTAACCAGAATTTTCATTATTATATTAATGAAACTTTATATTTTCCCAATTTTTAAAGAAGCAAACAAAACTATGAGGTCACTGAAAAACCTACTCATATAGGTGATCTCATAAGCTTGTAATAGGGACCATTTTTCTTGTGCATAAGCCCAGTACACAGATTCTGTTATTTTGTATGGGCTTCTTTGTATAAAATCTTGACTATTCCCTCCTTGCACCTTCCTGAAAACATCTTTCCCTTCATCTTGAAATGTGTGGGAATGCTGTCCAAAATTCATAATTCTAATATTGCCCTCATTTGAATCTTATAGTGAATTTCATCTTTAATTGCTTAGTAATGGACTATGCACACATTTATAATATCTCTGTTAGCACTGACTTTAATTGATGGCTAAATCTTTCATTTAGCATGTATATATTTCTTCAATTTCAAAAAGTCAATAAAAGAGGCACAAAACTAGTCATTTAATAGGTATTTTCCAATTTGAAAACTGTCTATAACTAAGTTAGAAGATTCCATTCGTAGTAAAAAACAGCCAGACTAAAGCTAGAGAAGCCGGTGATCAGCGCTAGCACCTCTGTTTATTAGCTCTGTGACTGCTGTCAAGGCATTTAACAACTCTATGAGCTATGTCACTACTGGAAAACTGAAATAATAACACATAACTCAGTGCGCTGTCATGGAAATGTAAGCAAATATACTGTAAGAGTGTATGTGAAAAGTCAAGGCTCTAAATATTTAAACACTCAGAGAGTCTGGAAGATCAGATGATATTTCCACTAACACTTAAATAAATATGCTATATTTAAAGTTCAATGCATTAATTGCACTGTGATGAATACATTCATTTCTACAGTCAGTCAAATATAAGAAAGTGCTATAACTTTCTTCTTAAGGGATACAAACTAATAATATAGAAATGAAACTACTACCATGTTCCCACTATGAAGCAGTACACAATGCACTGGGATTATATAAAAAAAGTTGTTTTATTTTTGTAATCTAAATTTTATTAATTTTATTTATATATCCTTGAAGTTAATCATTAGGAAACAAATGCAATCATTATTTCTCAGTCTCTCTCTCACTTGGGAAACCAACTGTGAACTCTGGCACATAGGACTTGTGCTGTGCACATAACTGAGACTAAAATAAGTGGAAACACCAGAGAGAAAAAAGAAAGTGACTTATAGTTCCATTTTCAGTTTTCACATGAAATTTCAATGATTTTTTTTCTAAGTGGCTTAGAAATTAATGTGTATTGTCTGTATAGGTTAAACTTGCTTTAAAAATACAACTTTCAGCCTAAAGGCTGATAATTTTTCAATTGTCAAGGTAACTAAACCATCCTTTAATGAACCTGCCAATAATGTCATTCTTTATAGTCAAGAAAAACTGCCCCCAAAACTAATGTACAGGGGGAAAAATCCATATAATTATTTCATGTCACCACAAAGAAGAATGAGTGAGAAAAAGTTAAGTTTTCAGAAAGATGCATTAACAGAATCTGGAAATAATTTTCCAAACATGTACCGGACCATACTGCCAGCCAAGTTCTATTTTATTCATAACCCAGAGTTCATGGATATTCTCTGCCAGTTTCTCTCTTATCCTCTCTAGGTGAGGAGGCAGCACAATCTAAAATTAAAAAAGAAAAGACACTTCAGAAACAAATGCAACAAAACACAGTGCTAATTGTCCTCACTGTGAAATGAAATAAATAAAACTATTTCATAAACCATTAATATGTAATCATAATAATTGTTCTAGACTTTCTATTATAATCTATTGATAGTTTATTACATGGTTACATTCTATATAGCTAGATAGCTAAACCTCTATAAGGTATATGTTGGAACTTTTTTTTTAATAGCTTAGATTTCAAGTTAAATTATGAACAAAAGTTAGGAATAAGAAAATGGGTGTGTTGACAACCACTATTAAGAAAGATGTCTTAATAGATACAGGATAACTATAATTAGAGTTATTATATGTCTATAATATGTGTAGGATAACCATATAGCTATGCAGGGTGCTCACTATTTAAAAAAAGAAATCATGCCAAAGATCTTTTTTATTTCAAATTATGTTTATTGAGTTAAAGTGTTTTAATTTTTTATCTCTACTTTCACCCCCCAAATACTTAATCTAACCTGGTCAATATCCATAAGCCAAAATGAAAGCAATTCAGCACCCAAAAGATAATCCATTGGCTCAACAGGTCTACCAATATGTGACTGCATGGATGTGTGCTCCCATTAAATCTACTCTGTTAATGTTTTCCAAATGGGAGGGTGAGAAGGATCATTAACATGTTCCCATTAAAAAGAGGAAGTTTAACAACCTCTTCATAAAACACACAAAATGCTTTTCATAGTGACACATGTCACCCCATAATATTAGTCCCACAACAAAGAGAACGTGCAAATGCCTCCTATATCTATTGATGAAGAAGTTTCCACAAGAAGCAGGTTATCACTGCTTCCTTTCCTTGAAATGAAGTAGAGGTTATCTAGGTCTTAGAAATCCTAAACGTATTACCATTGCATAATCCAATTGTCCATTCCACTCATTTCTATCTTCCCCATCATGTTTACTGCCAAACATTGACAGCACTATACATATCCTGCTACCTAGCAGCAAGAAACAATACAAACTTAATTTTAGCCATGAACAAAACATGTTTGTTTCTATTACTACAAAATAAAAAAAGCAACATGAAGAAAAGAAATAGGGCTCCAAGAGCTCTAAACATGTGTTTGCGAAACTGTAGCTCCCACAGACTAATCTTAACTGCATTTTAGATTCTAGAAGGTTAAGGCACCTGGCTTGTATCCACAGGGATTGGTGTGAAGGCGGCTTGGGTCAGTGGAACTGTAGGGCCTAGCAGGTCCCGTGTGTAAGTTCTTTCTTGCTTGTACTCTCGGCTATGTTCCACTTTCAACTTTTCTTTTGGCAGAACAGCTTCATAACAAGGTGCATATCCAGGTGGAGGAAGGAATTTAAATTCTCCATGTCTCCCCCCAAGCAAAAAGCGTACCCTAAAAAGAATATACCAGCATCAATTAAATCTCTGTAAAAATTTATTAACAAACAAAAAGTCAATGATTAATGAAAATCATCATTTTCTCCACGAGGCACCACCATAATATCTGCACCTTAGTGTCTAAGAGTCTCTAGTCATAAATGGCAAAATCTTACCAAAGTTGTGTCAATGGATCAGCAAAACCTTAGTACTCATTGAAAAAGTAACAAAAGTACCTGAATCACATTCCTATATGAATTAAATACCTATCCATA
Organism: Galemys pyrenaicus; assembly: GCA_019455555.1. Taxonomy (NCBI): domain Eukaryota; kingdom Metazoa; phylum Chordata; class Mammalia; order Eulipotyphla; family Talpidae; genus Galemys; species Galemys pyrenaicus. The sequence goes on from JAGFMF010011673.1 coordinate 352,823, forward strand.
GAAATTGGTGCCCAAATAATCAAAAAATAAAGAGGGGTATGATTTAAATATCTGTAGACTTAAAATTAAAGTATAAAACTGATATAAAGAAGGGGAAAAGTCAATTTCAATTCTCCAATTTTCAAGTGAATTTCCTGTGAGGAGATATATACAGTTATATTTTCTTTTGCTGAAGAAAATAACTTTGTTTCTTAATCTTATTCAACAATAACAATTTTACTAAAATCTTTTATAGTTCATATTCATTTAATTAAAGTTTTACATGTGGCTGTTTGGTTATCATTTATTGAAGAGACTTTCCTCTTTCAATTTTAAATGTTGGTTTCTTTGTTATAAATTAACTGTCCATGTATATGTGGGCTTTTTCTAGGATGTCAATTCTATTCCAATGGTCTATGCATCTATTTTTTTACTCTAATATCATTTGTTTTGATTATTATAGCTCTGTATCATAGTCTGAAGACTGGGAGTATAATACCTCCTTCATTTGTCAGAATTGCTTTGTCTATTCTAAGTCTTCCATAAACCCATATACTCCTCAGTAATATTTGCTCTATTTCTTCAAGGAATTCCACTGAAACTTGAATAAGGAGGGCACTGAATCTACATGTTTCTTTGAGTAAGACTGCTATTTTAACAATATAAAATATCCCAATCAGTGAGCAAGGAATACTATCACAAGAGACACTAGATAGCCACATGCAAAAGAATGAAACTTGACCACTATCTCAAATAATCCACAAAATTAATTCAAAATGGGTTAAAGACTTGGATATAAAACCTGAAACCAATAAAACACAGAGAAGAAAACATCGGCAATACATTCTGAGACAGTGGTTTTAGTGCCGTCATTAGAAACTAGATTATAATGGCAAAGGAAGCAAAAGCAAAAATAAACAAATGGAATTATAGCAAACAAAATGCTTCCATGTAGCAAAAGAAACTATATTTAAAATGAAAGACACCCTATCAAATGTGAGAAAACATTTGCCCACTATACATTTGACAAAAGAAAAGATCCATGAGCTACAAAAACTCATACAACTCAGCAAGAACAAAAAAACAAAACAAAACAAAAAACCTGATTTGAAAATGGACAAGAACTAAACAGATACCTCTCCAAAAGAAACATACAGATGGCCAAAAGGCACATGAAAAATGCTCACCACCACTTATCATCAGGGAAATGCAAATCGAAACCACAGTGAGACACCACCTTACACATATGAGAATGGACCATATTACAAAGACCAGAAACCCATGTTGGGGGAGGTATAGAAGAAAAGAAACCCTCACATATCATTATGTGGGAATTCAGGCTGATCCAGCTTCTATGAAAAATAGTAAGGCGGTTTCTCAAAATATACTAATAGATCTAACATGATTCAGCAATTTCATGCTCTAGAATGCAATTTAAAGGGATATATGCACTCTTATGTCCTCTGCAGTACTACTTACAATAGTCAAGTTATGGAAACAACTTCAGTGTCCAATAATAATGAGTAGACAAAGAAGATGTGTTATATTGGCTTGTCAGAAAACTCAGACGTATTTTTTCTATGTTTTCAAGCAAAATGTACCATGACTTCTGACAGCCCAACACGTACACCCTGGAATACTACTCAGATTTTTTTTAAAAGGATGAAAATGTGCCATTTGCGTGGAACTGGAGGGGAGCATGTTAAAAGTCAAAAGAAGAAAGACATATATATGTGCTAAACATATAAATACTATACACACATACATGCAAATACTGGATGATTTCACTCATATGTAGAACATGAAGAAACTGAATCAAAATAAAGCTGACAAATCGAAGTGCAAAGTTGAGGCCAGCAGAGGGGGAGGGTGTAGAAGGAGGCCCAATGGATTATGGTGGAAAATCATTCATGCTTTAGTGGTGAGTGTGTTGGGTTTAACATATTTAAAAAGGTATGAGTGTACACCTGTAAATCAATTATAGTTCTGTAAACCAACATTACCTCAGTAAAAATAGTTTTAATCTTAGTCCTAATGAACTACACTTTTTTGAAATACAGGTAAATAATACTGTTTTGTTGGAAAATACATGCAAATTTTAATTTTCCTTATAATTCTTTTAAATTTGTTTTTGTTTCATGCCAATAAATATAAAATTAAATAAAAATCAAAGAACAAAATGTAAAGAAACAGTCATTCAGTTATCTGCAGAAAAAAAATGATTTATATAAATATACCAGGAAGTTTTAGACATTGATAGCTAATATTTCATGATCATTATGTCATTTCTTCAATATAATGCTTTTGTAACTATGGATTTTTCCTTTGAGTAGCATTAAAACTAAAATAATGACCAAATTAATGAATGGTCAATAGTAATAAGGAAACCATTCTCATTACGTAGATACATACATATATGTTAATAGGGTATCCACTCTCACAGCAGACCATCACCTATTAAAGTTCTCTTTGACAAATCCAAGAAATTGTCATTTAAATTCAACTTTACATCCACTAATATTAAAAAAGCAAAATGTTAGAGGAAACCAATTGACAAGTGTAACAGGTAGAGGGCAACATAAATAAGGAGCCACCTTGATTAAAACAAAAAAATGACTTCTGTATAAAATAGAGGGTTTGGAGTGGTATGAAGTCTATAGGAAGTAGGGTGGGGAATATGGTAAAAATTAAAGTAAAATTAATGAATTTAAATATAAGGAAGTTAAGTATCATTTTTGTTCACATCTCCTTCTTGAATGAAAAGTACTTGAAATAACTGAGACACTGGTATGAGGGAAAGTTAGTACACTATCCAGATCTAAATGGTAGAATATGTGACAAGCATTCAGCCTCCTGAGCTTCCCCTCTTGAGTGAATTCCTCTCAAGGAAGAGGTAAAAACACCCAGGAGCCAGAGCAAAGTTTAATGAAGGAGCATAGCAAATGCAAAGTCTTCTGCAAAAGCATGACAAGTAAGAAGGGAAACAGATCCAAAACATAGAAATACTAACTTTATTCCTGCAGAGAAACTCACAACTGGAAAGAAGAGGCCATCAATGTTGAAATTTTCAAACATTCCTTGAACAGGTTGTCCATTAATTCGGAATGAGATGCTTGGGGCACTCAGATCTAAACAGCAACTTATGACATCATCAGTTCTCAACAGATGTTGGTTTGGTGAACTTACAGTACGAGCAATACAACCTATGGGGGAAAATGGTGAAAATGTAATGTACTTTTATCTCAGAGAATCATCTTCAGAGCCAAAGCCAAAGTTTGAACAGTGGCAAATCAAAGCACAATAGAATAGAATAAATCTTGAAAGCATATACGTTGAGTTAAATCTTTGTCTGAGTATGTTGCATTTTTTTACAGGAGCTATCCTGCTATCTTTCTAAAATGAACCTTCTGAAGTGCAGAAATTTCTATGTGTGAATGAGTGGCATTTGATGCAGAAGTCATCTTAGAACTGATAATATAATATTATTAGAGGAAAATTTCTGAGTTCAAAGAGCTACTTTACCTCCTACTAGTTGTATGACCATCAACAAATTACTTAACCTCTCTAAACTCTTGATTTCCTGTAAAACAAATGTCATCACCTTGCAGAGTTGTTTATGATTAAATTAATGGTTCACAAAAACACAGAAACTCAGACACAACAGGTATTTTATGTCAGTCCTTTCTTAAAAACAAAATCCACCTTATAAAATAAAAATATGTAAGGATAATTTAAGCAAAACATGTGATATTCACTTCTGCAGTATTTATTAAGGGATACATATATTCCAGTTGATTGATCATTGTTTTGCAATTTATTTCACAGATCTTGGTTGGGTTTGTAAACACAGCAGGGTATAGCCTGAAGCATGAAAATCATGTTTAATATATGTCATTTCTTGCTGTGGCCAACTCAAAACCTAAGCCATTCTTGACTGTATCAGAACTCCTTTTTAATAAATCTCACAATGGAAAAAAGAGTGTCAATTTCTCCAAAACACATAAACTCACAAACACAAAACAAACAAAATTTCTCCTTTTCAACAAAGATAAAAATAGACTTCAAGATACAAGTTTCCCTCTTTTTAAGACACCTTTTTTTTATTTCCAGCATGCTATTTTTTACCAACAGTAGATTTGAAATGCCAATAGTAGAATATATCTACTTTAAAATGTGTGCATGTTTTATTGTTCCAATATTCAAATCTGTAACAATAAATTTACTATCTACTCATTCCTCTAGAGTTCCTGGAATATAATAATGACAGTTTTTTTTTTCATATAAAAGCAATGTAGCTCACAATAAAAGTTCTATCTCCGTGTTTTCATCAAAACATGTTACTGATCAAAATGTTATTACACAGATATTTCCTATAATTCACATACATTGTTGTCAAGGGATATTAGTATGCGATTGTTAATGACTACCTAAAGACACCATGGAAGAGTTTTATAATACCTCAAACAGGTAAGATAGATAACTAGTGAACAACCCAAAGTACATAGTTTTCATTGCACTCACATTGTTGAACCCCTTAGCAGCATTTTCAGGTTTCATTTATATCAGCTCATATCAAATCCAAATGGGAATTACATTACTGTTCTCTGCATTCACCAGAAAGGAAGATAGCAGAATCTGATTTACGGGTCCTGATCCCAAGTCTATATCCATTTTCCCTCTACTCGTCTATGATATTCCTCCATATGTCTACATTTAATTTCTCCAAAAGCATAAAGATTTTTTCATACTCTGGGCCTTTACAACTACTTGGAGTTTGGAAGCACAAAATCCAAGTGTTCATTCACATAGGGGAATAGAAAAACACTGTGCAAGGTTTAAATTGGAAATAATACATGAAATAATAAATGAAGATATAACTCAAGACCCTACTGACCAGCCAAATTCTATCTCCAGGAAATATCTCTACTACACAATTATTAAAAAAAAAAAAAAAAGGTTTAAAAGAATGTGCTCTAATCCCAGAATCAAGACATATGATACTTTTAATTCTACTTCAACCAATATATAGGAAAGGAAAATAGATGATTTGAATTACTATGAACTTGACCTTGATAAATCAGTAACAAGTTAATTAATTTAATTTGTCTGTTGACTATTAATCTAAATTCAGCAAAATAATAAACAAATCACAGTTGGCATAACATACCTTTTACTACTGATATGAGAGATGCATATTTTTTGTCATTTAAAAATGTCAAATATTTTCCATAGGAATAAAGTCTCAGGATAATTTTCTCCTGAAATCCCACAACCTATGGTCCTTCCTGTGAAATTTTCAGGCTCACTGACTCTTTTGTTGTTACTGTTCTGTTTAACATACATATAACATAGATGGCATAATATGGCAAGATAATTTGAAGCCATTCATCACCGTTTTATCAGAGTCATGTCTTTCTTGCCTAATCTTTGTATAAATCAAGTTAAATTTTCACTCATTCACCTGAGTACCCATTTCCTGTGAAAGGCTACTTAGAGGTAAAGAGGGGATAATAGCATCTAAAGGATGAAATATAAATGCATTATCAAATAGGTACCAATCCTATTTAATTTGGTTCAGGCTCCCAAAGTTAGTGCTTTTTGCATTGTTTGGTCATTAGGACAATTTTACTATTTGAGCGGGTATTGTGATTCCAGTCAAACCTGCATAGTACATCTCTGTATATAAGACATGCTGCACTACTGCTAGAGCCCAACCCCTAGCCCCAGTGATAGAATATCCAAATACAGTGTCAGCTCTTCCATACAACACTTCCATATTACTGAGTTACTGTCACTGAATAAAGGAAAATTTCAATAAGCATTATTGTTGGATGCAACAACATGAAGTGCTCTTAATATAAATGCATTATCATAACTCTTATTTTAATTCAATTTAATTTTCAAATCTTCATTATTAGACTTATGAAGCATTAATAAGTGAATATCACTTCTACCCCATAAGAATAAAGTTCAGATGATTATAGTTTCTATATGCTCAATGTTACAAAATAATAAGAGAATAATACAGTAAATGCAACACATGTACTCAAGCTATGTCTACAGAATCCAGATGAATTTCAACAGCTAAGAAACATCTACACAATCAAGAGCTAAACTGAGCCAACCATTATGGCTCCATTAAATGAAGCCAGCCAAAATATGTGTTTCTATAAATCAAAATATTATTTTTAATATATTGATATATTACTAATTTTAAATACTCAACTATCTGGTAACTGATGAAATAAACTACTTGTTTTTAAACCTGTCCACATTTTCAAGCAAACTGTTGTTGATTATAAACTGACTCATCACAATATACTTTACAAGTTACTGATTCCTAACAATTACATTAAATAGAATTACCCTATTTCTTCCAGTTATTTTTGAGGGTTTGTTTTTGGTTCTTTTTTTATAGTGGAAGCAAAATCTTCACATATTCCAACTAAATAAGTAAGAAACACAAGTTTTTTTGCAGTTCACTTATGAATTAGAAAGCAACTTTTAAATGCATTGTTCCTAAGCCATACAGTCTCTGGGAAATGTACTATAATTGTAAGTTTCCTTATTTCCCTAGTGAAAATCTGATTTTTATTTAATGGTTTCATCATTTCAATTTTCAATATAAGCAGCATCAACAGCTTTCAGAAGTGTGTGGCAAAAGATCTTCTTCAAGAATGTTGTTAAAGAAAATAGAGCATACTTACCTGACCAAAGATGAAGACCATCAAATCCATAGGAAAAAAGGTCATCTCCAACACCATTACCACCCCACTCTTCACCTCCTCCAGGGTAGGGGGAATACCCTTCTGTGGAAGCCCAACCCACTCGCAGATGAGTTGCTTCAGCTGTCACAAATGGCTCTGTATGGTCCACCATCAACTCATAGTACCACTTCTTATACTGAGCAGAACCTTCACTGACACCCAGAAAAATATTGGGTCTCATGCTTGAAAAGATAGGAAAGCACATGAGAAAAGCCAGGCATACTTATTTTTAAAATTTATAACTACATCTCACTATTTTGAATAGTCTATTTCCCTCGAATGTAACACACACACACACACATTTCCAAAACTATGACAATGCTATTATAAAACCACTGAGAAAGTAGCTTTACAACTAACTTTAAGTGAATGGGGTCTGTTCTCCAGATAACTTGTCAACACAATTTTGTTTTCTTAATTGACCATTAGAATCATGTTAAGGTAAGACATTATAGTAGGTCTTAGAATTAGAGGTTTTAATCTAGTACATATGGACATTTTCCTAAACTAAGCTTTGTGTCACATAGAGCGTGAGGTTGAAGCAAATCCTGCTATTAATAAATGAAATGAGGTGATTAATCAGCTTTGTTGGTCTCTATTCCTCTCTGTGAACAGAATTTCTAGTTGCAGTTGATTGCATTTTATAAGGGAATTTAGAACATAGGTAATCCAAGGGGCTAGTGAAAATCTAGGGAAATGCCACTTATTTAGTGCAGGCCCATTACATAAAGAATCATAAGAGAAGCTTTAAATCAAACCTGTTTTGATGGTGCACTGGTGAGATGGTGATGGGGAATACATGGGGATTACAATTAATGGCAAGTATATGTAAATTTTAAAATATTTTAATAAAAAAAATGAAAAAAAATAAATTATAAAAGGAAAAAGAAAAAAAAACACAATATAGAAATATATAGCAATGTTTATATTTTTGTTCAAAATAGGCTACACAGCTTCTAGATGTCTTAAAACTATTATCACACATAAGATTGTCTTAATTGTAAGATGTATTTATTATCATCACCATCATCATTATTATTTCAAAAAGGAATGCAGCATGTCATGATGGGCATGAGCTCAGACTCTGACGTAAGACATGAATTCCATTTCCAGTTCCAATATTTCGATCAATAAAACATGGATAATAGTACCAGGCACAAACAATGTAAAGAATATATGTAAGGGACTTAGCATAGTGACTGGCACATCATACCCAATGAATATTCGAGAACTTGGAAGGTAGATCTAACTTGGAAGGTAGATCTAACATTCGAATTCAGTATTTTTTCACTATACAAGTCGGCTTTGCATATTAAAGGGGAGTATTTTTATGCATATACTAAGAAGTTATAAAACATAACTATATGCAACCATATCCTGTATATTCCCATCAGCCTATCACTAAAGAAATAAGGATAATCCAGCTGCAAATGAATGGTAATAAAAGCTTTTCTACATCTGTTTGTGATAAATATATAGTCTGCTTGTTTCAACCATTAGTGTTTTTTTCTTTTCTTTAAGTGTCCATTATTGTTTCACACATAGAAGAACTGGAATGTAGGCCACAGGTGCAGGGAGTGAGAAGATTCACCACAAACAGAGTGGGGAGCAGAACAGGCAGATCTACCGAAATACACTGCTGAGGGTATCAGTGGGCAAGGCAGGAGAGATCTGCTGCACCATATGTTGGTTAGCTCTGTGGCTGGGGATTGAACTCCATGGTACAGGTGATAGTGTGGAGACTTAACTCCCAGGCCACCAGGGAGACCCAGTCATTATTGCTAGTATCACATCTGATTGATAGAAAACATACCATCCAATAAGAAAATAGGTAAAATATTTTTATTAATTTATTGATTTGGAAATATATTCTGACCTCTGGTGATTTTATGCAGAATATATGGAAATAATTCCATATCAGTACAAGAAAACTGGTTTTAGATGTTTTGATCAAGTATGGTTTTACTTTGCGTGACTACTATTCATAATCCAGGAAATGGTTTTTATTGTTTGAATTATAGAATTATAGAATTTTTGACACTGGGTTAATCTTTTTTTCTGGTTTTGTTTTGTAAAGCAAAGCAGCTATATATGAGCATGAAAACAAAGTGGTTCCTTTTCAAATAATTTATGAAGTGTAAAGCTTTCCCAAAACAGCATCAATTAGGCAACAGCATTCACTACATACCTATTAGCAACACAAGCAAGTGGGAAATGAAGAGACAGATGATGGAACAGAGATAAAATATATCAGTAAAATAAATAGACTACATGATGTCTTAGTGATAGAACTAGAACACAAATTATTTTATTATGCCACCGATTTGGTACACTGCCTATCTGAATCTACCTGCTGACATGATTCACAAGGCGTGTCTGCAGTAATAGATCTCTTCCAGGCAGGAGATTGTCACAGATGAGATGCTGGTTAGAACGCACTGCTACTCCATGGCAAACACAGAGAGAGCATAAGACATCTAGGACCTGGAAAGATAAATCACTCTCAGCCGACTCTAATTCCTTTTCAGATCCAATTATTTGTAGGATTTTCTTTCCACAGTGCAACACATTCCCTCCAGTTACTTCTGACCTAGTCACTGAAACATGTCTTCAACCTGTCTACTACTTTACAATGTTCTTTCATACACAAATTGAGAACTACTCATTCTCTCATTGTTGCTACAAACAAGTATCAACAATATTACCTATTGCATTTAAGAGATGAAAAACACTCTTGAAAAAGTTGCCACACTTTGAAAAGTTACTTATAATAATTTTTGAATGGTTCCACAATTCATTCATGGCAATAAAATAGTTCATTTACCTTGTGATTTCGTCCATGCTTATCTAAAAGGGAGATAATGGATTTAATATGCCCTTCTTTAATAATATTTAGAGCTTCTGGACTTTCTACTAACACACAGTGTAAAACTTCAAGAATACCTAAAGAAAAAACAAAGAAAGGAGTGAAATATGATTAACCAGTCTATAATAACCAGTGACTTTCTTTTCTCTGTGTTCATTCAGTTCGACGGGTCTCCATGTGTTTGTCACAGGGCATGGTGATGGGGACAGGAAGTCTTTGGGAGAGGGGACTGATAGCCAAAGATGAGAAAACAAGGACAAAGCGAAGAGTGTTCAGCTGAGAAAGCAAGTAATTCTTCCCAGGGGAGGTTTGCAAGAAAGAACCAATTAAGTGAGATTTTACAGAATACAACATAACCACTTTCCAGATAGGGTGGTAGAGGACCGAATGAAGTCTCTAGTGGAGGGAAGATGAGGTTTATCTAAAGTACAGAGTGAAGGGGAATGAGACAGGTAGATTAGGACAGGGTCTGAAGCTTCTTGGTGCTAAAAGCCTAGCCCTGTGACAACTGAAACCTAACCATAGACTCCATTACACTCTCCTTGAGGTTTATAGTACAAAAAAAAATCTTATTTACAAAACAATAGAAATATACAAAATAATCCAAAATAGAAAAATATAATTTACAAAGTCATAAAATAGCGATATATTTAGCTATTAGCCACCAGAGATGATAAAAATGGAACATAGTTGACTCTTGAAAACTAAGGAGGTTGGGACACCAGCCACCCCAACTCCTGACCCAGAAATGGTTGAAAATATGCATATATCTTCAAAAACTTAGCTGCTAATAACCTTTTCTGAGCTGAAGACTTGCTGATATTATTAAACTGTCACTGAACACACATTTTGCATGTATCATGTATTATACATGGTGTTCATACAATAAACTAGAGAAAACACTATTAAAAATCATAAGAGAAAACAGATTTATAGTATTACAATGCATTCACCAATACCATAAGTTTATACCATCTGTTTATAAGAAGGCTCACATATAAATGGGGCTGTGCAGTTTAAATCCACATTCTTGAAGGGTCATCTGTGTATGATTTCTTAAAGTTTAAAAAAATAGAAAGTAAATTATATTATTAGAATATTTAGCATGAAAGTTAAATGGATACATGTGCACTTATTTTTGTCAGAGCAAGTTTGTCTTCTTGATATTGAGAATGCAGGTCAATTTGTATCAATTAGACATAACATTCAAGAAATGTGACCTCTGAATACTACATAGTATGGAAAAAGGTCCCAGTAAAATACATGAAACCTGTACAAATGTTTACACATCTCAAGTGGAATTCAGTTTCTTAGAAAATAAATGTAAAGTTTATTGGTGAAAAGTTTATAGGTGAAAAATGGTAGAATATACAATTTACATCACAATCTAGTCTTGATCCAAATCGTAATCCATTACAAGAAAAGGGCTGTTAATGCTAACTTCCTCACTAATGATTTCATTCCTTGAAATATGAATATATATTTGGTTTAAAAAATACCCAAATGGTGAGTTCATTGTTGGTGTGGTTCGCATCAGTTGCTGTGTTCCAACAATGTGTGCCAGCTACAAATTTAGTTATCCCATTTATGGGTATTTACCCAAAGAAAACAAAAACACTAATTCAAAGAGATATAGGCACCTTGTGTTCATTGCAGCACTATTCACAATAGCCAAGAGTTGGCAACAACTGAAATAGCCATCAACATATGAAGTGGATAAAGAAGATATGATAAATATACACAATGAAATGCCAGTGATATTATAAAAATAAATGAAATCCTGCTATTGCAGTAATATGGGGGTGTTATGCTTAGTGGAGTGGGTCTGGAGAAGAAACAACATATTTCACGAATATGTGGTACATAAGGAATGAAACAAAAATAAACAAGACCAAATCAGTAGATACCAGGAGGGACACATGTGGAAAAATAGGGGTCAAATGTAAGGAGAAAGAATTGAATTCTTAATGGTGAACTGACTGTACTGGACTTTTACACAAAACAGCTTGCCAATCTCACTCATAAAGAACCTGAGTTATGTGACATCATTAATCTATGCAGGGCCTGTGTACTTGTGGGACTTCCAAGAAGGCTCACATCTGTTGTTTTGTCCTACTGATTTGAACTGAACTGCCAATGGATGATAAACCACCTACTGCATCTATTTTGTCCTTCAAATGTGGAACTAGAAATGGCAGAACCTTCGGTTTGAGCTGGTTTGGAGTTTGTTCTCCCTAACCAACAAGTCTATTTGGAGGAAACAGGAGAAGCTGAATAATGAATCAGTAAATAGCATATTTATAACACAGCTTTTTAAGGTTTACAGTGAATTTTGCATGTTACATATTGAAAAAGAGATTTTTGAAACAGGAATAATTACTTATTTGAAATGAGTATGAATTTAATGTCAAGGAATGATTTGAGTTTCAGCTAGAGATAAAATGCTAAATTTATTGATGCTTTTAAACAAATAGAAAAGAAAATGAAGGAATGTATAATTTATTTTCTTACCAGACTAATTTTTGAAATAAATGTTACCCTAAATATGTTCTCCATATCTCACACAAATAGAGAAAGAAAAATGGACTAGATTAATATCTACATTAAAATATATGAAGGCACAAAAATAACAATCTCAAGATTAGTGGTCTCAAGCCAAACTGGAATAATTTATAGATAAGTATGTTTCAAAAATTTTAAAAGGTTTTGAGGTTAGAAAAGGCAATAAGCTCATTAACTCTTGAATGAACAAAGGTGAGACAAGAAAAAAGTAACAGAGGTAAGATTAAAAATATAGTGCAATTTGACACAATTGGGAAAATGAGAGCAAAACTAATGAAAGATAAAAGTATATCATCTTGTTCTTCCTATATAGAAAGAAAGAGAATCATAGCTGCATTAGCAAAATAAACACATAAAAAATGACTGACCTAGAGTATTTTATTGAAAGACGGAATGAATATGAGTCTTAGGTTCCTGTGGTAAATTAGCTTAAAGGGAACACATAAAATGAGCAATGTAATTATAATGTACTATTCAGCTTTAATTAGGCCTCGAATGGTTTGCTGCTTTCAATTTAGAGAGGAATCATTTACAAAAGAGAGAGAAACTACATAAGTAAAAGGATGGTTTAAAAAAAGGAGGAAATGTCAATTAAAGGCAGTTCATGATATAACAGTTTAAAGTATTAGATATTTTATGCTATGCAAACATGTATTTGTATAAATTGGCATGTCTTAATGATCCCAGACTGCTGAGTGCCATACAAGATTATAAATACTGTGAGATATTCTTACCTTTTTTTCATACATAATTTTCATACCTAATTTTCCACTTATTTTTTTCGTTGATCATTGAGTACCTAAACGGGCCATTCAATTTGTTAACTCCTGAGTATAAGTAAAATAAGGAGCAGAAATTGATATAACCCCCACTTCTGTGGAGATTATAGAACACATAAATTCAATCCTAGTTCCATTACTTTCATTTGCATCTGAAAAAGTTATCAGTGAGTTTCTAGCCTCAGTTTCTTTTTCTGTAAGATGCAAATTACAATATAACCTACCATATATGGCATTGTGGGAATTCTAAAGAATATATCTGAGAGTCTCACTATAATGTCCTAAATTCACTTAAGATTTCTTTGGCCATACAATGCAATCTGATATTAAAAACAACAACAACCAAAAAAACCTAACAACTATGTGTCTCTCTGCAAAATATTAGTGACTACAGAAGTAATAGCAAATATAATTCTTTCTCCAAAGCCCTTTATATAATTTTTCAAAGAAATACACATTTGAACATCTGTAACATAGATCCTTTAAAACAAGAGAAATACAGCTTAATCAGTTAGTCAAAAAGATACTTTTTTCAAAGCAGGAAACATTTATTAAGATTATTATTTTTCAAAAAAATGAAAAATAGCATCTGTCTGAGGTTTGTGTCAATATTAAAAGTTCTTTGGTAGTATGAGAAAAAAACAGTGGTATCATTTCCAATAACTACAAAAAAAAAAAAAGATGCACAGAAAAACATAATTCCAATACTTAGCAAGTGAGGGAAAAAAGGAAGGAGAAAGGTTACGCAACACACTGTTAAGAAAACCCATGATCCCATACAGGGAATTACATGCAGAATAATATGCAGTCCAGATAAAGAACTATGTAGAGAAAAGCTCCACTTAAAATGTACTTAGGTTGGATATATTCTTAGAAAGCCAAGCAACTTGCTTAAGACATAAGAATATCAGTATTTACTAGTACATAGAGACTTTAAAATACTTTGTCATACAGGGAAATGTAGTATTTATTTACTTTTTTTAAACATTATGGTTTATTTTTTCACAGTATAGGATTTCTCCCATCAGATGTAGTCATCATAGCTGTCCCACCAGCAAAGTGCCCAAAGTCTCCACCACCCTCTACTGCACCCACCCCTCCTCCCCCCACCCTCTTACCACCCTTCTCTGCTCTCCCCTCTTTCTTCCCTTCCCCTCCTGAATGTCTCAGATCTATGGGTAGCTTTCAAGGGTCAGCTTTACAGTTTGTCTTTGTCTGATCCTTTGTTTGGTTTCTCTACATCCCACATTTAAGTGAAGCCATCTGGTATTTATCTTTCTCCTTCTGGCTCATTTCACTTAGAATTATCCCTTCCAACTCCATCCATGTTGCCACAAATTGCATGACCATTTTAAATCATTCATTTTGAAAGCTTCACTGAATGACATGGTTCAAGAACAAACAAGGGGCAGGACATACCACAGCAATGCCAAGAAAGGTTGGCTGGGTCAGGAGCCCTCCAAAAATCACTTCCAGTTCAGAAATTCTATGAACCTACCTCGACTGAGCTTGCTTACTTACATGAAGGAGTTATTATTCTCCCAGTGACATTAAAATAATACCATAGTGCACTCAATCATCTGCTTCATCCCACGTGAGGCGCATACATCATATAGGGATGGGCTACAGAATTTAGAGCCAGATGGCCAGGGTTCAAGGTCTGACCTATCTGCTTATACCCTGTGTGACCTTAGAAAAGTAACTTCTTGTGCCCTCTGTGAGATGGAGATACTATTAGCAATCAGCTCTTAAAGTTATTATGAGGATTAAGCCAACTAATATATTGAAAGGGCTCAGAATAGTGTCTGATCACAGAAACATTTGTATAAGTGTTTGCTTTTATAATAAGTGTTTGCTTGTATAATAAGTGTTTGCCTTTCCATCTGAAATTTTCCATGCAGAGTTTTAACAGTGTCGACATGGAAAAACTGTATCTCTATAAGCTGCATTACCCAATTTTGCCAGGAAACTTTTGCTTGTCTTTTTCCCACCCCTCTTTCAGCTTCTTAAGTTCAATGCCTTTCTGGTCAATGTCAGGCTGGGGATACAGACACAAGTAGTCTCATGACAAGAACATCTTCGGGGGCCACTTCATGAGAGGACATTCATGTTCACACCGGCCCTGACACACCTCGGCAAACACAGCTTTCCTCACACATTTCCTCACACAGCAGTCAGGCCTGGACTTCCTGCAAGTCTGTCCCAGTTTTAGATCATTGTTAATCCAGAGACTCCATCATAGGAATGAACATATCTTTGGACTCCACATTTGTTATGAATTACAGCTCCCCATTCATGCACAGGTTTGGCCTTCTAGGTTCTAGCTGTTTCAGGCCTCCCATCCCCACCCTTGTATTAACGGTATACTTTTCAACTGAGTTCTCACTTTCTTTATTTTGATTTAAGATAACAGAACACTTCAAGTTTATTTTTATATGCAAATACCATTTTTCAAAAATAAGACAACTCTTAGTTCTCAATAATTAGTAATCACAAAAGAAAAAGGTCCTATGATTCCATGGGGATATTTCAATTCACTTAATGAACTCGTGGTGCTTTCTAACAACCCTCTGAGGCAGCTGCTACTATAATCCCCATTTTACAGGTGAAAATCAGCAGATACTAGCATTAAACAGCCACCTATGAGTAAGTCATGCATAAGAGCTGAAACTAGTTTTGTCCTTGACAGTGAAATCTATGCTTCTTGGCAAGTTTTCAAGTGCATATAAACAGGAGAAATTCCAGAGGTGTGCTGGCATTTCTGATGAAGTAGTCATGGAAGAGCTGAACCCTGTTTTTGATGATTAAATGGTAGGACAGACACCCTTCAGAGGACCAGGGATAAGGGGCAGGTCCAATAGTCCTTAGTCGGAACATCCACTTCTACTGTGTTAACTTACAGTTATGCCTAACATCCCTCCCCATTCTCCAGAGTAGCCTCATCGGCTGCCAAGCTACTGTCAGGTCAAGATTAGACTTATTGCATCACACAGACCTGGAGGGTGGATTGCTGGACAGTGGCACACCCTGACTTGTCACCAGATTCAGGTGGGTGGCGATTGGCATCGTTCTTTTGACTATGGGGTTCAAGAAAATAAACCCAATTTTAAAAGATCAGGCAGTTGAGAGATTGATGCAATCAAGAGGCTAGTTAGCGTGAGAAGACAGGGTGAATTATTCACATTACAAATAAGTTTGTAGGAACTCAGCTCCACATGAAGTTCTCAAGCCATGACAATATACCTAAAGCAGGTCACAGTCAAACCTGATTGAAAACAAGTGACTCAGAGTGATTATTTCACCAACGATAATGCTAAAATTACTTTATAACCTGAGTGGCATGCATAAAACCCTAAAGCAGACACTAGCATTAAACTGCCACCTATCAGAACATCATGCGTAAGACCTGAAACTTCAGTTTTATCCTCAACATTGAAACCATAGTGCAGTAGCCACAGGGCACTAGAAATTGTACAGGTGAAACGCAGAAATCACCATTTATGATTTTGTTTTAAATAGGAAGGCTTTCTCAAATGAGCCCATACAGGGTAAGGTGGTTTCCTTGAGAGAAGACTTTCTTTTATTCCTCTAGCTACCCAAGACTATATAGAACACCACTTTAAAGGTCTATTTGCAGAGACAATGTAACCGAGTTTGTCAAAAGTAACAAATACTGCTACCTCCAAACCAACCCTGGAGCATCTAAGAGAGCAGGATAGAAACATGGGTGGAGGGAGTGCCCCTAACAAACCCGAGAGGACTGTTCTCCTAGGAGCTAGGAGGTTAGCAGTGGGAGGCTACCGTCTGCTGGACAACAGCCACGGCCACACAGACAAGGCAGGCACACTGATGGTGTAAGGTCTCCTCACTGTCCTAAAAGAATGACTTGTACGTTGCTGCAAAAGCCAAAGCAATAGCGCAGGCCACTGGGGCCAGTGTGGTGTGATGTACGGAGAGCTGTCCAAGAGCTGGGGAGTGAAAAAGTAGGTGCCAAACTAACCACCCGCCCTTGAACAATTTTTTCCTGCCTCCTGTCTAAATCCACCAAGTCATGCTCCCCTCTCAGGTGGGATGCATTGATTAGCCCTGGTTAGTTTTCCTGGCTATTCTGGCAGATATGACATTGTTCTCTCAGACCTAGGGCTTGCCCCCCTACAACCTCTAAACAGACTGGTAGCACAGGTTGAAGTCTGGCTTAGGCCCTGCCCCAATAGGACTGAACAGAAAAACTGACGCTCCCAGAACACAAGTTCATTGCAGGTGCCTGTGAGCACTGATGCTTCATAAGAATCCCAGCCTGTACCATTGCGACAGAATTGTCAGACGGATCAAGAATGTGCATTGTCAGACAGACCAAGAGTGTAAAAGAAGCACCATAAATTTAAAACATTAAACACCTACGTGTAAATTTGAAGGGAAGCAAGGATCTTGCAATTTCATCCTACACGCAGAAAGCCACCCAGGAATAAGGACTGAACGGACACCCATCTGTCTAGGAAAGCCAGGGGTGCCCTCAGCCACTTACTCCAGATTTCCAACAAACTTTTACTGCCCAGTGCTGGAAATGAGAGAGATGTTCTGGCAAGTAGCTACAAAATGATTATAATATCAATCAACTGTATGTCACAAAGTACTCGATGTTATTTTTTTCTCAATTATGTAGTAGTTGAAGATTTTTTCACTTAAACATAATTTGCCAACTATCCCACACAAAAATTTTTAGAAAACTAGTCTAAAAAGGATTCTGATTTTTCTAGCATCATTCAAAAGCAAGGAATTTTTGACAGGGGTCTTACCTGCTAAGTCAATAATCTTTCATCCATCGTACATTATTTCAACCATTTCAAGAGAATATATTTTTAAAGATTTATTTGTTTAATTAAATGTTATATGTGAGTGATAAACCCTGGCAACTCAAGACCACTCAGGGTCTCTTTATTCTGCTTTTTAAACCTGGAGAGGACTTCATTCAGTCACAGCAATTTACTAATAGTGGTGAGGGAGTGAAAGAAACTGAAGATATTCTCATCACTAAAAAACTATTTGAAGAATAGACTGTAACAAAAATAAAACTCAGAAAAAGCATACAAGCTCCTGACCTACTGATTGTTTTTAGTCAGCTCTCTCTTAAAATGCCCAGATAGCATTTAAAGTGCTGAGAACATCCTAAACAAAAAAAAAAAAAAGCCCTGCCTTAAGAAATGTATAAATTTGGGCATTCTTGGTCTAGGGGTTAAATCTCAGTATTATGTTTGTGGCCTGAGTTCAATCCCTAGCTGACCCATATGGCGCATCAGAACCTCTCTTGCCTTGCCCACTGCTCCCCTCAGCAGTGTTTTTCAGTCAATCTGCCTGTTCTGCTCCCCACTCTGTCTCCAGTGAGTCCTCTCACACCTGCACCTCTTGTCTGCACTCCAATTCTTCTATGCAAAAAAAAAAAAAAAAAAACAAAATAAAGAAAAACACAGCAATTTAATCAACTTTACTGCACATATAAATCTTTCCTCTTTTAAACTAAATTTNACTCCAATTCTTCTATGCAAAAAAAAAAAAAAAAAACAAAATAAAGAAAAACACAGCAATTTAATCAACTTTACTGCACATATAAATCTTTCCTCTTTTAAACTAAATTTATTCCAGAGACATAGTCACACATGAAGTCTGGGACAATGTCTAAATTATCCCCCTTCACTCCCAAGAAATTCAGGTTTGCATGCCTTGGCTGTTACAGCTAGTGTTGCTTAAATATAGGAGCATGGGATTCCTTTTGAATTAGTGTTTTTATATTCTCTGGAGAGATATTTAGGAGTGGAATTGCTGAATAATATGGTGAATCCATTTTCAGGTTTTTGAGGACTCTCCACACTTCTTTCCATAAGGCTTAGACCAGTTTACATCCCCACTAACAGTGTAAGAGGGTTCCCTTTTCTCTACATGCTTCCAGCACTTGTTTGTGGGTTCACTGATATGGGCCATTCTCACAGATGTGAACTGGCACCTCACTGTGGTTTTGATTTGCATTTTCCTGATGATAAGCAATAAGCATGTTTCCATATGTCTGTTATCCATCTTCAGACTGTAGATCTGAGGCATTCAGGAGGGGAGAGGGATGAGGAGGGAGGACACAGAGTAGATAACAGGGAAGGTGGAGAGTGAGGTTAAGTGTGGTGGAGGATAGTGGGCACTTTGGTGGTGGGATAACTATGGTGATGGCACCTGAGGGGAGGAATCTTATATTATGAAAAAATGAACGCGGATTTAAAAAAAAAAGATTTGTTGTTTGTTCTGATCAGAGTGGCAGGTGGAGGGGCCCAAAAATCAGTGTTACCAGGGAATAATACTACCCAGTGATGGAGAGAAGTAGGTTGTAAACACCCCAACTGCCTCGTCCATCTGGTGAAATAACTTTAAGGCAAATGTTCTACATATTGTTCCAGAATTCCCCAACATAAAAAGCTCCAGGTAGCCCAAGAAGGTAACTTGTCTAACAACACACCCTCTTGCAACCTAGTCTCATATCCACTGACATCCCAAATACTTTGCCTTGAATCCTATTTCTCATGGCTCCCAAACTAAGACAAGGTGTTTCATTACTACATACATCCTTTTGCTGATTACTTTTCAATTCTTCCTCAGATTTCTAGTCAAGTTTACACAACTCCAACTTGACTTTTGTCTATAGCCTTGCTGATGGAATTAGTAAAGTCCCCTGGCTCAGCTCTGCTCTCACATATGGACACACAGCAGCCAGGATGCAGCTGGAAGACAGACAAACTGAGGAGCTTGTACACAGCAACCTCAGAGAGAAAGTAAAATGATGCATATGTAAGCACTCAGTAAACAATAAAGCATGATTGAAATAAATTAATATAACCATGCATATGTAATGCATATGTATACATAGATATACATATCGTTATTGCCTCTGTCTTCAAAACCTAAGCAACATTCAATTTCCTCCAGAGAGAAAAGCATTTCATTAAAAACATAAATTTAACTATGGTTGAGAAAACGGTTTAGTAAACTGTGTTTTAGATCCTTAAAAGCCAGGAAGCTACAATCTATACTGAACATATTTCAAGCCTGATAAAGAGTTGGGTTTTCATCTTGACTAGAACAATTAATTCTAGCATCTCAAATCAGTTTTATGCTACAATTTTCTTTCTTCTAAAATGAAAGTGTTAGGGTAAGCATTCTCTAAGGGTCCTTCCTAATCTTCATTTTCATTATGCTTTCTCTGAGCACAGGGTTTCTATTTTAAGTAGAAATGCCCGTGACCAATAGCTGGATTGGGAAAAGATAATAGCAAACAACCATTTTTATCCAATGGAATTGCCTTTAACTAACTAAAGACTATAAACTCTGGACTCTAACTGATAGAGTTTAAAGACTGTTCAGATCTGTTCTTTACTTCTCTTTTTCCTTTTTCTCCTCATTCTCCTTGAACATTTTTTTTTCTTAAAGAGGAAGCTAATTCACTCAGCATTAACACTCTCATCTGAACATAATTCTCTGCTCTTCTTTCCAAATACTCACTAAGGTCATAGAAAGTAACCAGTCTGCTCTGTTATCTGCTAGAGCTGGCCAACTATTCTGAACATGTTGACCCAAGAGTCTGCCCACTCTTGCAATCTCTGCCATCATCTTGTAACTACTAGTTTGAAAACTCCCTCCTATTAGTTATTCAATTTTCTCCTTTTTTAATATATTCTGTGTTGATTCATAGTTACCTCATTCATGTCATGATACCCTGTAAAATTTCATCTTATGATTCTTGTAACATTTTTTATCTCAGCAATACTCTTCTTTACTCTATTTCTGCCACCCAACAATCCAACAATGCCTAGAACTCATTGTAACTCAAATTCTTCTTCCTCTAAATAGTAATCTCTGAAATTTCATTCAGTGACTTAAAATTACCTTCTAATCACAACCATTTGGTCTTCTTTACATTTATTCAATTGCAAGAAGCTTTTCCTTAAGTGGGTCTTTCTCATGCAAAAGTTATGAAATTATTTCTGCATTTATAGAACAGGAATAATTAAGTGAATTCATTCACTCATTCATTCATTCAGCATATAGTATTAAGCACCTATTGAGTCTACTATGATAGTCCCAGAAAATACACAGATGAATGAAATTATGCTTCTACCTTCAGGGAGTTCATTTTTCAGTGTAGGGAATTGAGAAGAAAAATAAACAGAACAATAAAAATAATGATAATAATAATAATAACACAACAAAACCAAAAAGACAAGGACAAATTTGGGACACTTGGTGGGGAGCAGGGAGGGAGAGGGTTGAGGTCAGATAAGAGCACAAGGGACTGAGGTGATGGTGCACTGGTGAAATGGTGATGGGGAATACATGGGGATTATAAATGATGTCAAATATATATAAGTAAAGGAGAAAAAAGTAAACAACATAAAGGAGCATTAGTTCTATAGAAAAGCAATTAATACAACCTATGCAAACATATAGAGAAGCAACAGATTCAGTTTGGAGTGTCACTAAGGCAGTTTATGGTATTAGAGATTTCAGACAGGTCTGGTAAAAACATATGTAAAGATTAATTTCCAATATTTTACTATGACATAGACTAGTATTTGCTAAATCCCTTTAAAATATTGTGCTATGAGATTTGGAAATGAATATTTTTCTGAATCTGTCTAACTAATAATTTCAACACAAGTTAAAACTAATAATTCCAAATCAGATTTCTTGTTTGTATAGGACACTAGAGTAAGGGATTTGAAAAATAATCAGAATTCCGACTCTTTAGTGTTCTTCAGGACTTCATTCTTTCCTAAATGCAAATGAACAATATACTGTTAAATTGCTTCTCAGAACTGCTAATGAAGTAACTAACAAAAGTAATGAACTAATGAAAATACCAATGATTTTATCAAAAAGAAAAATTTTAACTTATTAAATGGAAAACAATCATATTACAATGAAATTGAAAGTTTGTATTATGTTCTAAAGGATACACTATAGAGGAAAAAAAAAAACACATAGGAGTAAAACATCATAACAAGGAGATAACTGGGAAACATACCAGAAGAAGCTTCTAATCTTTCTAATCGGCTAATCAACCAGTCGAGGGAGCCAGAAAATTGAGCACAGTTTTTACGATTTCCTCTAATTAGAGCCGCTGCAAAAGAAAGGGATTTCACAATTATAAGATTTTCCAGTTCACTATACAGAAGTAAACTAGTAGCAACCCTAAAATGTTGTATCAAGCATACACCTTTATATTTATAACATATATAAATTAATGTGGGAACATACATATACAAAATTGATTTTTTAAAAAATTGATATTTATTAATAGGGACTAAAAAACAGTACTCCTTAGAAAGAACATATTTTGAGAAAATAACATTTCATATCAGGAGGTCATGATGAAGGATGGTGAAAAAAAAATCCAACATCCTGGGAGTGTCCGCACTTGAGTTTTAATACTCATGGTTTTTAATGAGCTGTGAGACTAAGTTACTTCATTTCCCTGGAGCCCAGTTTTCTCATCCATATAATGAAGAAGTTAAGAAAGAGTCAATTTTTCTGAAAAAGTAACAAAGAATACAACAAATAAAATTCCTAACTATAACCAGCATACAAACAGATAAATATTACCTGGGAGAAAAGGTGGCTAATAAGTTTGAAAACCATCATTTTCCATCTCCATCTCTTATTCCCATTTAGAGAATCACAAATTATAATCAAGACTGTGAAAATACCTACAGTAAAGTTACCTACTCCAATGTTGTTTATCCTAGTATTTCCTATACTTCTTTTGTAATAGGGTTGTCCCAAGAAAGGGGGATGTTCCAGAATCCTGGTTCTGCCCTAAGTGGGTGGAGCTGAGCAGGGAAAGAAGATTCTGCAGAGAAGAAGGAAGGAAGCAGGATGGAGAGCAGCAAGGAGACCTAGAGGTGGCTGTAGAGCAGAGGTACATGTGAAGAAACTGTGCTTGCTTCTTGGTCTTGGACTGGTTGGAACAGATGTGAGTGAGGGAACAGATGTGGGTGAGAGACCCGTGGGGAGGTTAACCATGGCAGCTTTCATCTTGATTTTGATTTTGCTCTTTTCCTCCCAGATTTGTCTGACTCTTTCTGATCATTTTCTATGGGTCTCTACTGAAAGGTCCTGTAGACGTGTGGCAGACTTTTGGGCCTTGCTTTGGGCCAATCCTATTTGGCTGGACTTTTGCCCTCGGGGAGATGGGTAACTTTGCATGCTTAACTTACTATGTTCTTTGTCCTTTCTGTATTGTACCCTAATTGTATTAAAGTTCCTTTCCATTAAAGGTTTTATATGTTTGTCTTAATGCAGTGGATGGCAGAACCCATTCAGAGAGGGCAGGTTTAAGATTCTGGGGTGCTCCTCTCCCTTCTCTGTAATACTTTGACCAAAGTACATATCTTACATAAAATTCCTCTATGACTTTTATAACCTCTTTCAACCCAATGTATATCCTCAATTTAAACTTTTAATGTTTCAAAATCATTCGATTCTTTCAAAATTTTTAAAAAACTCTTTTACATCCATAAAATTGTTCAGAAAAAAAAATTATGACATTTAGAAGGAGTTGATAAGACTTATTTTTATAGGATATTTAATGGGAAATAGATGCTGTCATAATTAAAATCATTACTTGAATTATGGTAGCAATTTGATGAAGTTTGAGAATACTGCCTGTTAATCTCCTTATTAAAAGTGAGACTGAGGAGACCCTTCAGGAACAGAGTATAATTAATCTTAAGACGTCTTTCACATTTCCTCTTCAAAACAACAAAGTTGCTGCCTGACCTGGGATTAAGAAAAGAAACAGTGACAGAAGACACGAAGGCTTCTGTCTTTACAACTATAAGAGAAGAGCACTTCTGTGTACAGAGTGCCCATAACATTTGGCATAATAAAAGTCACATAGAAAAGTTGATTAGACTTACTAAAAATAGAAATGGTTTAGGCCATATTCTCTGCAATGTAGTGAAACTATAAAATAGTAAGAAAAAAATGAAAGAAAAAAACCCAAGCACTAGACCGCTTAAATTCTCTTATAAGTAATTTCTGAGTTAATGAGGGAATCAATAGTACAATTATAGAATACCTAGTAAATAAATACCAAAAATAGGAATGTTCCTTAACCAATATAGACAGTCAAAACTGTACTTAGAGAATAATTAACTAAACATCTCTGTTACTAAGCAACAGGGTAAAAAAATGTTAATCAAATATCTGATTAAAATACAGAGGGTGAAAAAAGATGGCGGGGAAGAGATGCTAGGATAGAAAGCTCCGAGAAGTGGACAGCAGGGAGACTATACAGCGGGTCTCTGCAAGAACTGGGATGGTGCTGACAGCCTATACAGAAAGGAGAGACTCATCTAAGGGGAGCAAATACAGAGTAAAGCTTCATAAGCTTGCTACCCTGTCCCCCTCCCGCCCTCCCCTCCCCCCAACCACAAACCCAGAACACCTTGAATGGCAGAAAGAGCATTCATAAGCACCACTTGTGGAATGGGATCAAGACTATCACACTACAAAACCTGAAGCTGTCAAATTCTGTGCAGATACAGGCATCTCCAGGCCTGCCTTTTTTTTTTTTTTTTTTTCCCTACTCCTATCCTCCTTTGGAAAGGCATCAAAGGGAGCCTCATAAAACCAGCCTCTAAACAGGGGGCTGCTTGGTTCCCTAAGTCCTCAGGAGGAAGGAATCCTCAGGAGCCCCATCACCCAACCAGCCACAACAAAGGAACTGAAATACACACATACCTGCCACTGCAGGGCAATCAGCACCACATCTTGCCTTCCATCCCCCATACTGTTGTGGCTGTTTTAATGTGAGTTTTTGTGTGTGTGTGTGTTTGTTTTTTTAGTTTTGTTTTGTTGTTGTTGTTATTGTTTGGTTTGTTTTTTGTTGTTTTGTTTTGTTTCTTATTTTTCTCTTTCCTCACTCCCTTTTTATTTTTCTCCTTTTTTCTTTCTGTTGTTTGCCTATCTGGATATCGTTTGTGTCAATTTTGCTGGGTTTGTGTGTTTTTATTTGTTCGTTGACCACCAGATCCTGATACCTCAAAAAGAACACCCAAAGAGATGACTGCCAATACAAGCAACACAGTGTCCCAACAAATACAACAAATTAGAAAGCAGACATCAGGAATACAAAAAACTACAACTAACCAAGCAAGCCCAAAGGGGAAAACTACAACACAAAAAAGAAAGTCAAATACAACAACTCAACAATGACCTAGAAAGAGTGTCCTGCCAAACAGAAGACAATTTCAGAACCAGCATGATTGAAAAAATGACCAGTATGTTAAAAAGAATCAATGATCTGGAAAAGGAGAACTAGTCATTAAGAAAGACAGTGGAAGTCTTGCAGGAAGATAAAAAAAAAATATCGGAAGCAGATTGGATGAGATGGAAGAGTGAATTAGTTCTATGGAAACTCAGAAACAAAAAGAATCAAAGCAGAAAAAGACAGAGAAATCCAAAGGGATAAAAAATGAGGTCATGCTTCAAGAACTCTGACACCATCAAGAAAAGTAATATGAGTTATAGGAGTCCCAGGAATTGAAAATGATAAGATATTCAAGGAGATAATAGAGGAGAATTTCCCAAGCTTAAAAGATGAAGTGAAACTAGAAATACAAGAAGCAAGACGTACGCCAAACTTCTATGATAGAAAAAGAAATACAGCTAGACACATAATAGTAAAACAACCAAGAATACAAGACAAAGAAAAAGTAATGAAACTGTCAAGGGCGAAGAAGCAGATAACATACAAAGGAAAACCTATCAGGCCAACATCAGACTTCTTGGAAGATACACTACGCCAAAGGGGGGAGTGGAACGATATATTCAAAAAATTACACGACAACAAATGCCAACCACAAATTTTGTATCCAGCAAAGCCTTCCTACATATATGAATTAAAAATATGGACTTTCCCAGACAAACAAAAATTCCAGAAATTCAGCATGACCAAACCTCCTCTCCAAAAAATCCTACAACAAGCTCTAAAGTCAAAACCATTAGAAGAATGAAAAGAGGATCAAATATTTGATTAAAATATAGACTAAAAATATCCCTTTCAAAAGATAGAAAAATAACATCAAATATAGTAAAATAGTAAAAAGAAATAAACAGTAATGATGGTAGATATTAATATATAATAAATAGCAGGGATTATCTATATTATAAAATAGTGGTATTTGATGAAAGTTCAAGGACTTTTAAAAATAAAACCTAAATATCAACAACTAGTCAAGAAGAAAAGATATTCAAGTGATTAAAAAAAAAAAAAACTGTGGAAATCAGGTAAAAGAAAAAAAATGAATCATGAATGATATTGAAAATATGTCAAAATAAGTTAATTTTTTTGTGTGTAGGTAATTTTTTGTCTCCTTGCTTGTTTTTAATATATTAATTTATATATATATATATTTTTACATTGTTGCTCATTTTTGTGCAATGTTGGATTTCTCCTCTCAGGTGTTGTCCCCATAAAATTCCCACCACCAAGTCACCCATCAAACATCACCATAGTGTCTCATGCTCTTCCCTACCCTGTGTTGATCCATCACCCTCCCCTACCCTGCCTACTATCTCCATTTATAGTTTGGATGACAGTTTCATCTTTTTTTTCTAAACCCTTGTTTGATTCCCCTGTATTACATCTATAAATGGACCCATCAATTTTTTCTTTTTCCTTCTGACAATAAGTGATTTTTTATACGAACTCTTTCAAATTAGAGAAGGAGAAATAAAGGAAGTACCCTTACTTATTTTACAAAGATAGTATGGGTAGAAAAACTAGAGTGAACTCTAATTTGTGAATAAAAATCTTAAACAAAGATCATATTCAGGATAGTATTTACAAATCATATTCAGCTAGCACATAAGTAACATTCACTCCAGTGGACATTCATTCCTCCAAAGAGACAGAAATATATCAGAAAATCTGTTGCTCAAAGATGTGAAACATGATGATCTCAACAGACTATGAAAATGTCTGTTTTCCAATGAAAAAAATTATATAAGTCAATAAACTAGAATTCTCCTGAACGCCATAGATATGAATGTGCATCTGTATAGTACACTTTACAGATAACTGTTATTTGTTATTATAGTTCATCAAGTTATTCAAAAAGTAATGAGTTTCCAAAATAATGGGAAAACAGAGAAATACAAGAAAACTCATCACCACACTGATGAGTTTTGTGTTGGAAACAGTGTGAGCGTGGGCTAAGTAAGTGATGACACATCCCTTCAGCAGGGTAGCACACAACCACTAAAACCCAATGGAGGTTTATCTGCCAAGAAAAGATGCCCACAATATAGGAGATAGTGAAAACAATTGCTATAAAAAGAATGTTGATAGTACAATTCCATTTGTGTGAAGTATATGGACATATTCAATGTAAGTGTATGCAGAGAATGGCAATATTATACTTTTTAAACATTTCTTAGACAATGTAGCTGAATTTTGGGGAAATATATCCAGATAAGTGCCTGAGATAGAAACTGAAACCATGTGAACACTGAGGAGGGTGATACTATTTTTCCTGAGAACAACCCAGTCAAAAAATGGGCAAAAGAGCTAAAAAGGCAATTCTCCAAAGAGGACATGCAAATGGCCAACAGGCATATGAAAAAATGCTCAACT
>JAGFMF010011673.1:380969-393938 GCA_019455555.1 Galemys pyrenaicus
ACAAACTGGGGACACTTGGTGGGGAGGGAAGAGGGGAAGGGTGGAGGGCAGACGGGAGCACGGGGGACTGAGGTGATGGTGCACTGGTGTTACGGTGATTCGGAATACATGGGGATTACAATTGATGTCAAATATATATAAATTTTAAAAATTTACATATAAAAAAAACAAAGTGGAAAGGAGGATGAATAGAACTGAGAGGAAAAGAAAAGTCATGTACTTGTGATATGAGTCTTCCCAAGGACCCTCCAAAACCATAATAAATTTTGTTAAAAAAGAAAACACAAAGAAATACTCAATAGCATGGATGGTTGCATGAACCTGTGAGGAAAAGATGTTCTGCAGCCATATAATGTGTAATCTTAGAGAAACATTAGCCAATAAGGCAGAAGCATGGAAGTAGTAAGAGTATACCCAATCCCTACCCCACCCCAATTACAGACATCAAAGGGAAGCCTTGAGCCTGTCTCATTCCATGAAACGGGAATTTAGCCCATGGTAACTAAACCCTCAGGGAAGGAAGGCCACAGCTGCCATCTTAGCAATGTAGAGGTGTGCAAAGGCATGCACACATACAGTATTCTGCACATGTATGAGTGTGTGAAATCTTATATGTGTCTAATAGTATGCAGAAATTCAGAGATGTTTTTTAAAGGTTATATAGTTATTGGATGGTAACCTTTAAAAATAGTTTCCATCTTCTTTTTTTAATCTAAATTTTTATAAGGATAATGATTGATTTTAGAATAAAAGATACAGTAAAATTACTTACTTTCCAGAAAGAAAAACAAAGACATTAATACCTATCATGGCAACCACTTTCAGATGTCTGTAGGCACGATCTCAGCTCTGAAAACTAAAGACAATATCACTCTCTGTGGCCCTTCAAGGAGCAGAAAAAACTTAAAACAAATGTCCTATGCTCAGTACAAGACAAGTTTCCTACACCTTGAAATACTCTTTAAATGGTGGCTACCTGGACTGAAAGACAGTTAAGACCTCTCATCTTTGAGACATCACAATTTTTCCTCATTTATTTACAAATGTATATGTAAATGCATCAGGAAGTATGGCTGGCACTGTCAATGCAAGGAGAACGAGTATCTAACTACACCTTGGGAGGTATGTTATTTCTTCACACTATGAATGAATAACACCTGGTCTCTTGTGGCATAAGAGTATCAGTGCTTAGTGTAGAAAACTTAAATACGGGGGGCCTCCCTGGTGTCACAGTGGATTAAGCAATGCACTGTGGAGCAAACCACAGCCACTGCAGCATGAGTTCGATCCCTGCCGCCAGCCAGGGAGGGGTCCCACATGGCGCAGCAAACCTCTCCTGCCTCACCCGCTGCTCCCTTCAGCAGTGTATTTCGGTCCATCTGTCTGTTCTGCTCCCCGCTCTGTCTCTGGTGAATCCTTTCACCTCCCTGGATTCTGGCCTGTACCCCAGCTCTTGTATGCATCAATAAATAAATCTTTAAAAAAAAAAAAGAAAACTTAAATACGGCCAAAGAACTTTGAACTAGGCTTTTCTGAGAGAAACACTAGTTCACTGAACATAATTTTAATGTTTGATAATTTAATTCTTGAACACATATGTAAACAGAGTAAGAAATGCAAATATTTGGCAGTTAATAAGAAAATTATTGTTAAAAAACTTCTGCTTCTTCTATTAGGTTCATAACCTCCCTAATTTCTTGTGTCTCAGTGTCTTTAAACTCTAAGACTCAAAATTTCCTGTAATACACGATGGATAAAAGAATTACAGATGGATTGAAATTTAAAGATTAAAAGAAAAAAACAACTATCTCACTTTTAAAACCTATTCAACAACTTTTGATGACCTGCTTTACATCAGCACTGCTGTAAATCCAGAGATACAGCAGAAAAATCTATGTTCCTCTTGGAGCTTACAGTCAATACCTGGAAATACTAAGTGAACAGGCCCTAAATAGCACAGACGAATGAGGGCCAATAGTACTAGGATCCAGGAATATTTCTCTAAATGTTCAAATTAGCATGTGGATACATACATGTCTTAAAAACAAGTAAACAAAACAGAATGTTGTGCAAGAAATCTTTGCGAAGAGCTTTAGGAACTGCCCCTGCAGTTAAAGGAGAGCTTATGAACTCTGGTTAGGTGAGTCCCACCCAGGGAGTTCAAAGATGAGAGAAGCAAGACTGAGTACTTGGGGTAGGTTGGTCTTCATGGTCATGTTGGGCCAAGAACCACACGTGAGTTTTTCTATGGATCCTGGGATGTCTCCCATACCACTTCTCTGGAATCATCCTAGGCCCATTCAGTAGGGCCATCTGGATCAGTAGGCAGATATGAGGAAAAAGAGCCTACAGGGAAACTGCTAGCTGCTCTTGGGCCAAGGGAGGTTCTACAGTCTCCCAGAATAGAGCTGCAGCTGCCTCGTCACAGGGACAGAGGCCGGCTAGTCATTTCCAACATGGCCGGTGGGGAAAGTTAGCCTCAGTCACACCCCCTCTCCATCTGCCCCTGTCCCACACCCGCTTTAATGCTCTGGTAGGAGTCAAAGGGCCTGTGATTACAGAACCAAATAACTGCATTTTCTTCTCTCCTCCATACTACTCTGCTCAGGAGGCAAACAGCAGTTTTCTTAAAGGGGAGAAGGTAAGAAGAGCAATAGCATATTCATGCTCACACACCTCAGAAAGAGGTCAAGACAGCTTTATTTCCAGAGTCTATGCTCAGGTGGCAGGTTATTTTGCCTCTCCTCAAAGCTCCCCACCACCCCTCCACACACACACACATATATAATATCTTCTTACTAATGCCCCTATCTAGAAGGGTAGGGTTATGGTCATATATAAGCAAATTTAGAAAATGTGTCTCTCACAAAATTGGTTACAAAATGAATTGCCATTAAAAATACCTTAATGAGGGCCTCCCTGGTGGTGCAATGGTTTGGGCAATGCATTATGAGGCAAAGCACAACCACTGTAGCAGGAGTTCGATCCCTGCCACCAGAAGGGTAGCTGACCAGCATGGCGTAGCAGACCTCTCCGCCTCGCCTGCTGCTCCCCTCAGCAGTGCACTTCGGTCAGTCTGCCTGCTCTGTTCCCCATTCTCTCTCTGGTGAATACTCTCACGCCCCTCCCCACCCTCTGTCCTATACTCCAATTCTTGTATGCATAAATAAATAAATCTTTAAAAAAAAATCTTGGTGGCTATTACCATTTCAAAGACATGAGAAAACAAACAAGTTGAAAAAAATAAAAACTATCTTGTTTACAGAATGGCTTTCCAGAGTTCCCAGTAGAACAAAATAGGGAACACTACATGCACAAATGCCAGGCTAATACCTCATATGAGCATGTTGAAGCCAATGCTCTCCTTTTTCATCTCTTGACTACCTTTCCCCAGTGCTTTATAATGTTTAAGAAGATCTGCCAACCTAAGACACTGGAAAAGTGCTCTAACTATGCAAAAACCCATCACTGCTGAATACTTTGAGTCTTTAAGGATTCAGAAACTGGTAATGTCTGCCATACTAAATGCATAGCGGTCTGCCTTGTATGTTTTATTCTTTGAATCTTCATAAAATGAGTATTCACAGAATTTGTCAAAGAACCAT
Source organism: Galemys pyrenaicus (assembly GCA_019455555.1). Taxonomy (NCBI): domain Eukaryota; kingdom Metazoa; phylum Chordata; class Mammalia; order Eulipotyphla; family Talpidae; genus Galemys; species Galemys pyrenaicus. The sequence goes on from JAGFMF010011673.1 coordinate 384,575, forward strand.
TGCTCAGACATCTTATAGTCCTGGCTTGCGAGCCTCTTCCAGATTAATTGTGTAGATGTCAGCAAAGATGTATGAAATATTGCCATGGCAGTGCTTTCCAAACTAGAATATCCATATCTATAAGACCCTTAGGTCTTCCAGATAGCAGGCTCATAAATCTACTTTGTAAATTTTGTCACTCTTTGCCTGAAACACATATTAAATATATCCCTGTCAAATTTGAAAATTGTTATAGATTATCATTCTTGCCTTCTCCCTTTTTCTTCCATGCTAAATAAACCCACTGATGAGAAAAAGAAGGCTGATTTCACAAATAAGTCCAAGAGAGGATCTAATATCTTTGTGGTAGAATGAAGAGGCTTAACAAATTTGGAGTTGATATTTCAACCAAAATTTTTTCTGGCTGAGTTAAAAGGACAGTCAGATATAAATACCCCATTGAACGTGAATTATTTCTACATATCTGAGATTCTTCCACCCAAATTCAAATGTAGGTATACATGACTACCTATTTTATAATTACAATGACTTACTTCAATAAAAATTATTGGCACTAGCTGTTTCTTAAATCAACATAAGAGTCCATCTATTAACTTTTCTCCTGATCATGAAATCAGTGTTCACTACAATAAAAACAGAAAATCATGAATAATCAGTGGAACATTTAAATTGCAAAACTGGGCCACCCTGGTGGCACAGGGTTTTAAGTCTCAGCTTTATCAAGCTATTGCCAGCCACTGTGGCATGAGATCAATCCCCAGCAGGGACCTACCCCACATGGCACAGCAGACCTCTCCTGTCTTGCTCACTGATCCCCTCAGCAGTGTATTTTAGCAGAGCTCTGGTGAATATTATCACCACCCCCATACCTCTGACCCACACCCCATTTCTTCTATGTATAAATAAAATAAATCTTAAATTACAAAATCTTTTATAATTCTATGTCTGAAACAAACACCATTAAAACAACCATGCATATGGATTCTTTTTACATAGACTGACATGCAAATGTTCTGTATTTTCATTCAAGTGTAGTTAATATATTATTTTCCTTTCATTGTCAATAGCATTTATATTAACTACAATTTTTAGTTATAAAAGCTATATGTGTAAATAGATCAAGAATAATACAAAACCAGAAAAAGAGATCTCTCCCAAGAAGCAATCACTTAACAGCTTTCTGTATGTCCTTTCAGAAGCATCCAATATATACACAAGAATTTGTATTTTTCTACATGTGTTAATGTCATGCAAATAGAATCTTATTACTTATAAAGTTAGCATCTTGATTTGTTTCTGTTTTTATTTTTTTTTCACTTAACACCATACCCTAGACACCACACTAAAAAGAACTGCAACATAGCTCATTTCTCCCCTACAATCTTCCAAATGATATATTTATCTCAATGTTCAAAATGTTCAATGATAAAGCAGTTTTACACTATATAGACATACTATTATATTACTTATGTAACCAGTCTCCTGTTGGTAGAAAAACTGTTTTCAATTTTATGCTATTTATAAAATTTTGCAGTAGACATCTTTCCCATGCTTATACAAATACAATCCTAGAATATATTTCTTAAAGTAGAATTTCTGAATACAAAAGGATACATATTCCAAGTTTTATGTATATTGTCAAATCAAGGTTTCTTTTGTTTTTAAAATTGCATGAATTTACATTCCCACCAAAAATATAATATCAAATATTAAAGGTACGTTTAAAAAATAAAAGATATTGTTGGGGTGGAGGAACTGTATTGTTCTTCCATGGGTAATATTTATAGTAAAAATGTGTCCTGTCTATGGGGCTAGCATTTTTCTTAAGTGCCTGACATTAACCCATGGAACACCCAGAAGCAGCAATGTGCAAATATTAAAGCCTTTGGAGCAGGAAAACTTATATCTCTTGTTGAATGAGGAATCAGTTTAAAAATCTACAATACATGCACATGCTGCAGTCATTATGTGTTCCTAGTGACAATTATGGTTATTATATCTTTATCCTCCTTTAAGATGTGAGACTTAAGGGATTCTAATTGTGTCAATTTTAAGTCATAACTCCCTCAAATCCTTTCTTAATCAAATAGACCATAAGTAATTAAAGAAATATATATATATAACTAGATATTTTATATACATAGTTTATATATAAACTATACATGTAGTTTATACAGAGATGTATTTTAAACATATAAATTTACTATCTATCAAATCAGTTTGATATGAAATAATTCTAGACATTCTGGAATTATAGTTCTGTTCTAGAGGAAAGGACTATAAGGGTGTAATGCTAAGTGGCTCAGAGACAGAGTGAGGTCACAGGTGAAAATAAAGACCAGGGCAGGCATGGGGCTGGAATCTTCCACAGCGTAAAAAAGAAGGGTCTGAACAAGTATCAGAGAGCTCAATAAAAATTTTGGGGGATGTATGTGAGGACGCTTTAAGTCTAAAATAAACATTGGTGGAGAAAAGAACTGGAGGCAGAAAGATTAATCAGATATCTTACCGTATCCAGCTATCAAGGGGCTCCCAAGTAGCTACATCTCAAGTGTTTACTGAACACAAGCAATACACTAGGTGTGGAGCATAGAGATGTATGAGATCTGAGATTTTGTGTTCTGAGAATGGATAGAGTAATAGAACATAAAATTTTCAGCCTGAAGAGACATTTATTTCTTCATGAGGAAACCAGAAGCCAATAGATACAGAAATAATCATGATAAACTGTTTTCTATCAGTTAATCCAGAACTGTCCTTGATACATCCAATAGTTCTAACTATATTTTCTTTTCTAAGACACATTTAAAAAGCAAAATCAAGAACAAAAAGAAAAGTTTGAAAAGCAAATTTTGCGATGTTAGTGAGGGAAAGGATAACAAAAGTATGGCTCCCAAAGATGGGAAAAATGATACAAAGAACAATAATGTGACATAGATTGTCACAGGGAAGCCTCCCAGCAAATTTAGGAGGATTTTTATTGCCATCCCACAGGTAATATTAATAACAATAATGTCACTGGCTTTGTGTCTGATATTTTTCTAAGTGCCTTACACTAACTCATGGAACTTTACAATCACTGCAAAAAGTAGCCATAATCATTTCCTCTGGTTTGCAGATGAGGAAAATAAGCACAAATTTAGTCATCTGTTTATTAATGTCTATAAGTGGCAATTCTGGGATTCTGAGACCCTGCTCAGCAAGAAGGGTCATTTTCTCAACACCTATTACCAGTGGATTAAAGATTACCTTTTTTTCTTTTTTCTTTTTTTCTAAGAAAAGGAGAAACTTACAGGGTTGTGAAGAACCACTGGTAGTAAAGTGACCTGGGATCCACACCCATCGGCTACAGAAAATCTAACCTTAATGGGAATCTTTAATGTACTGATTAAATAATACAAACAAATACGTGTTTAGTGTCTACTTCATTTAAGCATGGCTTTAAGCTGTGAATAAAAGCATTCTGATTAGAACTGAGTCCATAAGAACTTTTAGCTCTTTAGCTTCTTTCTCTTTAGCTTCTTTCTCAACTCTTTTGTAATGTTCACATGTGTATGGCAACTAGAGAGGCCAAAGGTCAGTTTCCAGTTTCAGAAATGGACCCCAAATCAGTCAAAGCCAGGGTTGGTGAGATTCTCATCCATCTGATAGAACAACTGGCTCAGGAAGGGTCACAGACACCTTTTGGACTAATGAGATGAAAGTAGGGATTTCCTAGGGGAGTTCAAGTTCTCCCAAGTCATAGAGACTATCTGTGGGATTGCAAGCTGATAGCAGCTATTAAGTCAAGTATAAACATCAGAAAGGCACTAGGCTCAACCTGGTGATTATAGTCACATATCAACTAAGTAAAATATGTGATAAATGCTATAATACAAGTCAATGCTAAGTGGCAAGAAAGCAAAGAGAAAGAGAAAAGTGTAATCATGCTTAAGAATCAGGAGAAATTTCAAGAGGAATTTCAAAAAACAGTGACACAAAAACTGGGAGCTGAAGGATATATAGGAATTTCAACAAAAGATGAGAGTAGTATGTCAGAGAGGTGTGAGTATATTAAGATATTCAAAAAGCTGGAATGAGTAGAGAGAATGGAAGTGGGTGGAAAAGACTATCCTGGAAGAGTTTGCCAAGGCCTCATATACTAGGGCAAGCAAGTTGAACTTTACAGTCTGCAATGATGGGAAAATACAAAAACTTTCAAACAAGTGATGTGTAGCTATGCTATAACAATGAATCTGGGAGTTTAGAGGTGAAAGTACAAAAAAGAAATAAACCATTCAACGTAGATCTTGTGTATTTGTATATCTTGCTAGTGAGTCCCTTTGTTTGGGAACCTCTTTTCAAAAATGTTTGCAGCAAGCAACTTTGGAAGAGAGAGATGGTGTGTTCATCAGGAAATGAAGACAATTCTAAAGTGACTGACTTGGGCTCCCTTAGTCCAATTCCTTTCCTGACAAAGTACTGTATGTTTTGCAGTCAATTGTTCCTTCATAATGTACTTCAAGAACAGGGGTCCAAGGAATTGATACCTAAAATGCTGACATTCTGATTATGCCCATTGTTCTGAGAAGTAAATTATCTCTCTTTTTCCTAGATTTAGGCCAAGTTACTACTGGTAAGTAGGGTAAAATCTCAGATCTTTTACAGTGTCTTTCAAGAAACAGGTAAAAGCTACTGAAATAGTTCAGGTCAAAAATGTTAAGGACCTAGAACTGCAGAGAGTTACCAGATATGCAGCATAAACATCTACAAGTATTGCTTGATGTATGTTAAGCACACCGATAGCTGTAAAATGCACATCTCAAACACACTAGGGAAGGGGATTGGATCTCTCCAACAAGATGGGATCGTGAAGGAATAAGAATCACTTGTGGAACTCTAGGATCAAAAAGGAACTATCAATATTTAATACATACTCCCACAAAGGCTCCTCACTTACAAAACTATGCCCTAGCTGATCCTCTTCCTTTAACCAAAGGTAAAGTTATTGCTCTGACACATTTTGTTCTCAGTGATAATGAACATCATTGATTTAGTGCAACTAAAGTAAAACTGAAAGCCTTAATTAAGAAGCATGTTCTAAAACTACTCTAACTAGAATATGACCATTTTAAATAGACTTAAGTCAGTTGCCTTGAAAAGCCAGTCATACTTCTTACCCAGCAATTCATACAAAGAATTCAGAATGGATTTCCAAGACTCCCCTGCTGCTCTTCCAGCCACATCAGCAAAGTGTGCAGCACTGCTGTAGACATGAAGCCTGTCTATGCACTCCAGCACGAGGTTGATCATTCCCTGAAAGGTTGAAAAAAGTCACCATCACCATATTGACCACACCTAATGGGAAAGATCCTATATTTTGAAAAGAAAAATAGTATGTCATCAATAATATAAAAATAACTTTAAAAACTATAATTTTGCTCACCGGTAAAAAACACCATTGATTAAAAATTTTAAAAGCCTGGCTCAAAACAAGTCTGTTAATTATAAAAAACAAATAAATAAGATAACTTATTTAAAGGACAGGAAAAAAACCACACTTCCATGTGAAATGAAATGTTCTTGAAATAATTCAAGTGGATTTTAAATCCTGGGTGCTGTTCTGAAATAGAAGTGGAAAACAATATAAAAATATGTACTCCATAATTATATTTGCAAGGGTAATGTAGAATCGTGAATCAGTCATTACTGTATTGTTTTGCAAGTGAAGCAGTCCAGGGTATAGCACCCCAAAATACACTACTTGGGCAAAGGATTATTTTGATCTTAAAGGATAGGCCTTCCCAGGATATATCTCTTTGGCATGTAGAATAAGGTCAATCAAGGCCTGGTAAGTTCAAGGAAATTTTGCCACTACCTCAGCTACCTAAAAGAATGAAAATTGGTGGTGTTACCTAGATTTAGGGCTATCTCCAGAAAATCCTTTCTGTGGGAGAAACCTATGCCCTGTAAATCAGGGCAAAGTTAATTGTAGAGCATCTGGTGTTTTTGTCATGTAAATCCTTCTCCTCTCTTGTTCCAGTCCCAGGCCCTTACTCATTTAATTCAGGACAAAAACCCTGGTTTTGATCCCATTTACTTTCAAATGTATATCCATGTAGACTCTCCATGAGTAAGTAATTTAATTTACTCTTTTCTCCTGCTAATCTGTCTACTAACTTGCTGAAGAAAAACCCAGAAGGTAGGAGGAAATATCCTCTCCAATCTGACAAACTGAAGTCAACTAAGAAAAGGCAAATACAAGAAAATTTCTCTTCCCTTAGCCACTCTATCAGAAAGAGCAGGAAGATTCTCACAGAATACTATACAGGATAGTCATCAGTCCAGAGACTATCCGAGTAAGCTACATAACAAATCTTACTAAGCTTTTCTTCACCCATTAGTTTCTCTTTCCTATATTTGCTGACCCTACAAACAACATTTCTGTCCTTTTCTTGTAACATCCCTACAAATATATTGTTTTCATTAAGATACCCAAGTTGTAATGATTCCTTTGAGTTACTTATCATTGAGTATATCTGCATATATGTGTGTGTGTATATATTAGACATGTATTGAAAAACTTTTTCTCTTATTCTTAAGTTCATTCCATGAACTTAACATGAGTTCACTGACTGGAAAATGATTTCTTTTTCATTCTCCACATAAGCATAAGTTCAGACCTTTCTTCTTCGGGTAATTATTCTAACGATTTATCACTATTTTATATCAAATTATTATTTAATAAATTAAATAATGAAAAGCTCATATAAGGATATCTTTATAAGTAAATAAAAATTCATTATAGAACTTTGTAAAATGTTCTCTAAATTTGAAATTATGCTTTTATTATTGTTACTAAATCAAGGATGTAAAATGAGGTAAAGCACATGAAAGGCAAAGTTATACAGAATTGACTGTTCAACTCAAAGTATTTCATATAGAGAATTTAAGAAGCACCAAGAACATTTCTAGGTCCCCATACAGATAGTCTTGTATGAGAAACTGGGGAGAAAAAAATCAAAGTATCTTTTTTACTTGTTTGAGATATTAATAATAAATATGGTAGAGTCTATCATTTTGGTATACATGAAAACAAAAAGGTCTTAATAAACTCCATGTTGTTATTACTGGTTTACCCTGACATTATGGAGCTTTCATACCATTTTAGGCCCCAAATAGTTTGCCTATTTTATATGTGAAAAAGTCTTCAGAAAGTAATGTCAGTTTCAAAGACTTTTATTGAAAAATTAGGAAACAGTTTAAAGACTAGAAAAACCCAGATTTAGGAATTGTGGGAATTCAACAATGTTCTGTAACCTTCTTTCCTTAGGTACTTTACAAAGACACTTTTACTCAGAAAAAGTCATTATTCCACAGACAAAAAGTAGTGAGAACAGTGATAATATTTGCTTAGCTGGACTGACTGGCCAGCTGAATGAACTTTGGTATCTTCCCATGAAATTCCTGAATATATGATACTAGTTCTGGCACTAACACTAAGACATTAGACATGTCACTTGGTCTTTCTGTTATGGGGAAGGGTAGTCCTCAGTGGATTACACAGATGGGTTTGTGGACTCCAACCCCCACTCCAGACCACCAGTGTTCCAGAACCACATATCCGATAATGTGATTATTGAAGAGTGGATCACTGGGACCTGAGGGTGGAGTTAAGCAGCCAGGCTGGCTATAAAACCAGAGAGGTGAGCCTTGGGTTCTCTCTTCCTTTAGGGCCATCTCCCTTGATTCAGAGACAACTCTCAACTCGAAAGATCCGGTAGGATATTTACGGATTTGTATCCCTCTCTTTTCTTTGTGTTTTTACTACTTTATTCCCCTTCTCTTGTAAAATAAAATCCTTTAATATCTTTTGTTGCATGTGCCTACAGTTCGGGCTTCCTATAAAAAGCCTTTTGACTGGGTGAGGACCCAGTCAGGGAAACCCATTTTATATTAGGGTTGCCCTGTAATATTTCTGCTATTCTCTTGATAGTATATGGCATTGGAACTTTTATGAAATAAAATTATACTTAGTGACAAAAATCAAAGAAACAAAATGGAGTCATCCGAGTCTGGGTAACCAAAATGGAGTAAAGAGTTGTTGAAAACTGGGCCATAGACATGCCCATGCATGTCCAGACACACCCACACATCCATTTCCAAAAGGACACTGAACCAAGCTAACCCATCAAAGACCACCCAGGATGAAAACTTCAACCAATCACTAGTCAACTAACTTTATGCCTAATTTGTATATTATGCATCAATCATTACTGGACAGTCTGTTAGACTAATCTGCATAGCAGGCTAGAGTGAGAACTACCCTGCCTTTTCTTTGTACATATAAGCACATCGCCAGGCAACCTGGAAAATAGTTCAAGAATTTACTAGGTCTGTGTCTACTGGGCTAAGTCTTAAAGCTCTTTTCCTTGTTTCAGCTTGATCTGGTTTTAGCTTCTTAGTTGTCAAGGGCAAATTAGTATTTGCAAAATGAAAAAGTGTTGTATCTAGACCTGGAGCTCTCCTGGACAGCTTCTAATCCTACTATAAACCTCCTTGTGTTCTTAAGACAATTCCAAAGAACCTGGTAAACAGTATGAATAATGTCATACTTTCAAAAATGCTTATTTAGCTGTATTTATATAACCAACATGAAGCGAACTACATTGCAACCACTGATCTGTGAAGGCTGTGCAGAGAGTAAAATAAAACGTCTTTTGTCAGGAGAGTGAAAAGTTTTATAGTTTTATATTTTAAAATTAATGCCAAGTACTAGAAAAATTAAACTCCAGAAATCCTCCAAGGTTTGATTCTCTATATAGTAGCATATCTGCTTCTCTATATTTCAAGTTGCAAAGATGTCAAATAGAAGACTTTCCAAAGGCAATAAAGGAAGACAAGGACAGAAAAAAAAGAATGAGTGCTGATAGAAACTCACCTCTTCCTGGAAGAGATTCTGACGATTCTTTAGAGCTCGTAATCTGTTCTGTTTATCTTCATGTTCTAAATGTTCATCTGGTGGGTGGAAGTAGCCAATCAGGTCCTGCAGACTTAGACTTACAGACTCTATTGGTAAGTCTATTGTAGAAGTCTTCATTTTTTTGCTGAGAGCATCAAGACCCCTAAATAAAATAGCAAACATTTCTCTGCATTGGTGATTCATGATATGTTTTTTATTTTTAACTGATTTTTATTATTATTTGTTATGTTTTGGATTGGCTTTTTTTTTTAAAGATTTATTTATTTATGCATACAAGCACTGGGGTACAGGCCAGAGGTGTACGGGGTGAGAGGATTCACCACAGTGAGTGGGGAGCAGAACAGGCAGATCAACGGAAGTACACTGCTGAGGGGAGCAGCGGGCACAGCAGGAGAGGTCTGC
>JAGFMF010011673.1:401652-447383 GCA_019455555.1 Galemys pyrenaicus
TGAGGAGACAAGGACAGACTGGGGACACCTGGTGGGGAGGGGAGAGGGAGGGTTGAGGGAAGATGGGAGCACGAGGGACTGAGGTGATGGTGCACTGGTTGAGATGGTGATGGGGAATACATGGGGATTACAATTGATGGCAAGTATATGTAAATTTTAAAATATTTTAATAAAAAGAAAAAAAATGTGTTCCTTGAAAAATTCAGCCTTCTTTGGTCCCCTGAAAATGTAACAGTCAGATACTCTACTTTAGCTTCTACTGGAAATCAAAAAATTGCAAAACATAAATAACATTCTTCATTCATATTAATAGAAAATTAGTTTGACTAGTACACAAAATTTTATATTGCTTAATGGCAAACTCCAAATGAGAAACATTTTAAGTGAAAAGTGTAAGTTTCACACTCATTCCATATTATTTTTTCATTATTGTTAGTTTAGAATATAAATTTAGAGGACAGAAAATTCAGTTTTAAATCCAACTTCTTTTTAACTTAGGACAAGTTAAACAAACAACTGAAGTAAGTTTTCTTGTGTGCAAATAAAGCTAACAAGATAATCCTTCCCCCATATCAGAAAAAAATGAGTTCATATAAAGTTTTCAGCAGTGTACCTGTGATAAAATACTTTAATTTTAATTTTGATTATGAAAATAGTGTTGATAATGATTAAGAGGTGTTAAGGATGTAAATAATGATTTATTTTGAACTTTTGGGAGCTGAAATTCTATTTCCAATGCTACATTTACAGCTTGGACTACAGAAGTATTCACTCCTAAAATCTACTACACTATGCTCCCTGTGATTTTTTTGAAGTAGGAACTGGTCTTCTGAGAGCAACTATTTACTTTAACTTCCTATTTATTTCAATGTTGCCTTCTACATCATGCTCCCTTTTCACTCTCCTTCTCATTATTAATTCTGATATTCAAAATATCTTGAAGTTCTGTATCATCCTTTAAAAAAAAAAAACTGATGTTCTTTTGGTGGCAGTACATCTCTTGTGATTTCTTACTCTTCTTCTTGATCTAACTTCCCTTATTAAATTTTTCTTCTAACCTTTGGTTATTTGACTTTTGTTTGACATTTTAATAGTTGCACAAATGTTTTTAAAGATTAGGTTGAAGTAAAATTTATGTGTGCTATGCAAATAGGAATGATTCAAGTAAAAAATAATTTGGACAGATTTTTCATGTATACAATGCACAAATAATAGCACTAAGCTGATTATGAAAGCTCCAACAATGAAATATAATTAAAAGTACAATGACTTAAAATTCCTAACACAAAAATGTTCTAGTCATATAAGAAAATGAATATGGCTCTAAATTGAGGTGAATTAACCATGTTGCAAATCACTAAAACACTGGCCTAAGGATTTGCAAGGAGAGCAATTCTGATCTCATTCTATCAAACAACAACAACAAAAATACTAATCTATTATACCAACCCATGAATTGGAAAATTAAATTCTCAGAAATAAGTTGTAACAATGTATTTATCTATTCAGAATAAAATAATGATCCGTTAACATTCTGTTTTTTATTTTACCTAAGGACATTAGTTTGTGGTCTATTTATAGGATTTTTTTTTATTTAATTAGATTTATTTAATTTTATTTGACCTCATTTGTATTCCCCAGGGAGTTCCCACCACCATTCCATCACCTCAGTCTCTTGTGCTCCTTCTGCCCTCATCCCCATCTTTGCCCTCCCTTCCCTCCCCCACCCCACACATAGTCCCTTTGGTTTATCTTTGACCTTTTGATCTTGTTGAGTTTTTTGTTTGTTTGTATGATTTAGAATTCTGTTTTAAGAAATCACAATTACTAACTATAAAGTTATGGTTTGTTTGCTTTTTTTATTTTACATTGATCACTTTTATTTTTTTTAATATAAATTTTTTTAAATTCACATATATTTGACATCAACTGTAATCCCCATGTATTGGTTTGTTTGCTTTTTATTGAAATGGTTTATATCACTCTCTGCATTAAAGCTTTAATTGTGGAACTTCGTGATGTCTATTTTAGTAATTATTCTGATCCTCAAGTCAAGTAAGAATTGCTAAAGTGACATTAGGGGAAGAAAAGGTGTAATCATTTGAATATGAAACAGCAAAGGCAAGTCATGTTCTTTCCTTCTTTTATTCCCTATCATTTCTGGTATTCAGGTTTAAGACAAATTCGGTGAAAATAATCTAGATGCTTTGAACAACCATAAACTTAAGCATGACATGAATATGATAACTGGTAGAAGCATCTATCAAAACCCAAATTTATTTTATGTTACTGGTAATAGAGAATACAGGCAAATAATAGTCTCACTAAAACTCTATACTAGCTACACTGTATTTAAATTACACTATCACTTTGTAGGTTTTTTTAAAGTTATAGTTGCAATGGGAAATGATGAAGTAATATAGTTGACTATTCCTTCCATAGATAACAATCATAGAATTTGGAAAAGATACTTCTCAGGATCTATTTGCAGGTACATTAGAGAGAACCAAAGCAGGGGGAAGTTGGAGAGTGGGCTTTTCTCTAGACATGAACAGTGCCCAGGCAATTTGATAAAATTTCCTTTTGCCTAGGGGTATGCCCTGCTCAATCTGCCTATAGCTCAGGCAGAAGAAAGCTGCTGCCTTACTGATTTTAGGTATTAGATGACATATGTGAGGGCTCATAACAAGCTAGAAAACTAGATGAGTTAAGTCCTACACTAAAGAAGCCATCAAAAAATTTATTTACTAAACTTTCCTTCTTTTGACTCAAAGTACTATTGACCGCCAAACTGAATGCTCAGGGAAGGCCCTGATATAATGACAGCAGTGGAGGCTGAAATAAATGAGCAGTGATAAAAGCATCTGTCCGTTACAAAAGAGAGAGAAAAGTTGGAATGTCCATCAAGAAAAGTGAGATAACTTCTGCCAAAACAAAACTCAGACTTCTTGACAAAAACAATTCAGTATGTCACTTGTAATATTCGTACACTGTCAATAATAAGTAAATGTGAACAAACACAAAATAATCCATATTGTATTTTAAAAACAAAATATGATCTATATTAAAAAAATAGAAATTGATGCAAAGGTTATACTTAAAATCAGCAATCAGGGACTTTAAAGCAACTAATACAAATGTAAAATATGATTAAGGAATTAAAAGAAAATATATGATAATAGCAGAGAGAAAGTCTTAGTTAAGAAATATGAAATGTAATAAAAATTAAAAACAATAATTGGATCAGCTTAACATCAGATTGGAATTATACACTAAGAAGTTAATGAACTGAAAGAGCAATAGAAATTTTCCAAGTACACGATCATAAATCTAGGCATACAAATATAAATATGTTGCCATTAAGTGGAAACTTTTCTCAAAAAATGATAAAAAAATTAAAAACCTCCTGAATTTAATAAAGAAAATGTTTAAATGCTCACTTACTTTAGCATTCATTAACCTTCAATTTTTAAATTTAATAGCCTAACTGTTAAACATACTTTAAGAATACTCTTCAGTTCTGAAAAGAAAGAAATGCTGAAAGAGAAACAACTCTTTTGGTCACCAACTAGAAGCACTAAAAAGACTTTCATTTCAGATAGTTTCTCTTTTTATGCATGTGCAGTCATACCATGCAGTAGTTTATTATCAGAAAAATGTTGGCCCTTTATTAAAATTGCCCTAAACTGCCTTTTTTGCTACTCGACTATCAATTACTTTTTTTTTTTTTAAAGATTTATTTATTTATGCATACAAGCACTGGGGTACAGGCCAGAGGTGTAGGGGGGTGAGAGGATTCACCACAGAGAGCGGGGAGCTGAACAGGCAGATCAACAGAAGTACACTGCTGAGGGGAGCAGCGGGCACAGCAGGAGAGGTCTGCCACACCATGTGGGATTGAACTCGTGCTGCAGTGGCTGCGGTTTGCTTCGTAGTGCGTTGCTTAACCCACTGCGCCACCAGGGGAGGCCCTCAATTACTTTTTCAAGGACAGGAATCATATGTCTAGTTCTTTCACCCCATTGTCCTATATCCCCTGGATCATAACAGTGACTGTAAAATATTAAATTCTCAAGAAAGATTTATTAAGTTAATGACTATTTGGCAAGAAATCATAAATGCCTTCAGATGCGGCACAGAAAATAGAATCACAGACTACTCCCAATCATGGCATTGAACTAATTCCACTTATTAATCTTTAAAAAATCTAATTTTCAAATGAACATCAAAATGGTACAGAAGATAGAAATTCAGCCTGAAAAACATCAGTTGGTCCTTTGGCACTGAGCGTATCAACCTGGCTTATTACAAAGTCAAAACAATTTCTAAACAGCTGTGCGCTAATAAAATTATATGTAGTCATTACATATGCCAGATTGGACTCAATAAGAAATAAAGCACTGTAGGATGATGTTTAAATTATATGGACCAAGTAGTTCAAAGAGATTCTTCTAGCATTAATATTCTTTAAAACCATACAATTATTCTTTCAGGTAGCTGATAAGGAAAAAAAGGTTTATGTGTATAGATTATTAATTTTTACAGTAGCCATTTCTTTTCAATACAAAGTGGTGAAAGTTATACAATTACCTGATCAAAATGTTTTACTTTTAATTTGTTTCATATGGTATCACAATGTGGCACAGATGACTTCACCACTGAGAAAAATGACTCTCAAAATGCTGAAGAGTCAGAGAAATGTCTGGGACTGATAAGCTTGGCCAAGTGTAAACCATTCAAGGCAGCGTTGCAAATACATGTATAGATCTTTTAGTCCCTGTTGGTCAGAAATCTCATGAGGAAACTCTGTGAAGGGATTTGAAAAATTTCTTGTGTTAGAAGGTTCTTTGAGGATCTTCTTTAGCAGCAGTGAAACAAGGGCACAGTTACTTTCTAGACATATTTCATAATGGCTCTGCTTCAGTGATTAACTCTGACATTACACTTCATCTTAAGCACAGGATGTTTTAGTGTGCTCACACTCATGCTTACTGCCATTTATAAGGATCAGCATAAAAACTAAAACCTACTTTCTATATCCTCTGTAAAACTATAGTTGGCATTATTTTCTATCATGCTATCAACAAACCTTGAGAAAGGGTTACTACAAAAAATAATTTTGAGTTTAATCTTTATTAAATGTAGACTCCATCTCCATTGATAACATAGTATAACTATTTTAAAAATAAAACACCATTAAGTTTTCCATTTAATTTTTTTTAGGTATTTAATCAATTACAGAAAGATTAGTATATGTGAGTAATATATATTAATAAATCTATTTTATTAAAGAGGGCTTTAGTTTTACTATGTGTTCAAATTCTGGTCTAGTACCTAATTCATCTAAGCCTCAGTTTCCTCATTTGCAGAATGAAGATTAAAAATAGTACCTCAACTTCATAGGACTGAAATTAAATGAGATCATGAAGATATTATGCTTATAATAACTTATAAGCACATATTTGGCATATAAGTTATTAACTATTACTCTCATTTTCATTGTCTGACTTTATATGTTATAAAACACCTTAAATATTTTCTGAACCAAGACTAAAGACCCCAAATAAAAGAAAACATACTAAAAATTATGTTTTAAAAATGTATTCTATTTTTGCCAGTTGCTCCATAATCCTTGTGATCTCATTGGCAATCTTATTTGAGGTTGGCATTCCAACATCTCAATAGCAAAATGTTTCTATTCATGGTGCAGGGGAGAAAGAAAACTAGAGGAAAGAACCCACAGGAATATTTTACTGGCACTTTAAGCTAAAAAATAATTACATCTTGGGGGGAGTATAATACATATGTGATAGGCAAGAACTGCCGTATTATTAAAACTGACATTTCAATATACTTAAAAGTGAAAGTAAAAAACTCTATAAAGTAGAGAAAGTAAAGAATAGATCTAGAACACCTACACAAGTCAAGTTGAAATCTTCATTACGTAAAATGTTTTCCTTAAAAGAAGGCCAACAATTATTTTCCATTATATATGTGTATCAAAATATATTTCATACATTTAACTTATACAATGTTTTATGTTAATTATATCTCAATACAGCTGGAGAAAAAATAGAAGAAAGACATAAGCTATATTATAAATTATCTTCTACTATATTCAGTTTATTGTGAATAAAGTAATCAACAGTTGTAGATTCTTTTGCTAAATCCTCAATTTGAGAGTGGCTATTGAGAGTTTATATTGATGCCAAAGGAATCTCAATGACAAGGAAATTTTCTTTATATTAATAGAAAAGGCCTTTGAAGTCATTATTACTTATAACTTCAGTATGAATGACATTAATGATCTATAGATTTTCAAGAATATACTAATACTTCAAAGGGGTCTCACACAATTACAGGTAAGGGCAATCTAATATAAATGCTAATGAGATGATTTTCACTTCAGAATTTCTAAAACTTACACCTAAGCATAAGAGGTTGGTAATTTCATCTGACCTAAAAAAGTTTAATTTTTCATCAATGAAAACTTGATTTTCAAGATATTAGTTATATAGTCATTTACTAATGGCATAGTAAAAGTATATGTGGAATCAAGAAAATATATTATATAAAGAAAAGCCATTTCCTTCCAAAAGTTACATACTCATTATTTTATTCAGAAATAGCATGAAAAATATGGCAAGTATTTTCAACCTTTTTTTGGCACTGAAAAAGGAGATAAAGTATCAAATATACTTTTAAGTGAA
The DNA here is from genome assembly GCA_019455555.1 of Galemys pyrenaicus. Classification (NCBI taxonomy): domain Eukaryota; kingdom Metazoa; phylum Chordata; class Mammalia; order Eulipotyphla; family Talpidae; genus Galemys; species Galemys pyrenaicus. The sequence continues at coordinate 408,363 of JAGFMF010011673.1, forward strand.
TATAATATGTATTTCAAAGACAAGGACCTAACCAAATGTTGATGATTAACGAGGGTTAAAAACAAAATTGTTTAGTTATACCATTTCCTCTAATATATTGGTAATATTAAAAAATGTATTTAAAAATATAGTTTCACCTTTAAGTAAGAACTCTTATTGCTTGAGTTGGTCTCATGTTCAATGGTGCTTTTTAATATATTATATATATTATATAATTGTAGGAGACAACATTTATCATGAATCAATTTTAATTTCATCAGTATACATCTTCCAGTAAAAAAATGGGTTTATATTTTGAATATACTATTTACTTCTTTTTTTGCAACAAACCTGTATGTAATGTATTTATTTGAAAAGATGTATTTCTGTGCCATGTATTTTTTTTCCTGAGATACCAGTGGGTAGGTAGTACCTTATTTTAAACATATCAAATTATAGTATGTTAACCCCAGCAAGTTTTTCAAGACACTATAACTAACTACCTTTCTGGAATCATGAGCAACTTCTATTTTAAAATATATTTTCTACAAAACTAGTTAAAGTATTACACGAGAATCATAGACTAATGCCTTCTTTCTTCTATAATACATCACACACATATATACAGTTTTAATTTCAATCACAGATACTTCTCTTACAGTTATTGAATATCTACGAATTTCTGAAAATCACAAATTTTCACACCAAAAAAAAAAAAAACTCTTCCATTCCAAAATAACTGAACCATTCAAAATACAGTCAGACAAGTACTATGCATTCTAAAAGACTAATTTACAGAAGCATTAATTAGATTTGGTAAAAATTACAACCATTATTAAGTAAAAGGTACCCCCAAAAAGTCACTATTCTACTTTTAACTAACAAAAGGGAATCCAGATGACCAGCTGTACCCATTATTTCGTGTAAGTCAGGCATTGTGAGCAAGAGCCACTTTGAAAAATCTTACTTATTATACCCATAACAACCTGGTTAGAAGATGCTAACCATGAGAGAAAGCTTAGAAGGGAGTTTCAAAGAAGTTGGCTGAGGACATGAGAAAAGGTTAAACCTTCACCTTCTTCCAAGAGAACAGGGTTAGGAGAATCAAGCCTCTATATTTCAAATCACTGAAAAATATGAAATGTCTTTCCATTCCCAAATGAATACATTTAGCTAAGTTATATATTAAGTTTTAGTGCTAAATTCAAAAGTCCACAGTCCAGAACAACCTTATTGCTATTTGGTTCTATATTGGTCCATATTAGTTAGGATTAGGAGTTCATCTGAAATATTTGCAGAGAATATACATACACATATATATTTGGATACACAAAATACTTTTTCATATTACTCTGTGACAATCACATACTGGCAGGGAAGCCTAAAGCCACTGCTCTTGGAGACAGGATAAAGTGTAGAAGTTTCATTCACAATTATTTGCCTGTAAGGTCACTGCATTCAGGTATGTATAAAGAAATGATCCCTAAAAACTGCTTACTCTTAGAATGGCTTCCCTATTACTAGCATACAACAAGTATTATAATATGCCTACAATTATGTAGGTTTTAAGAAATTAACTTAAAATTTACAGAACATAAAAAGATATTGATGTTTATCTATCAAAAGCAGCAAAGATTTTAAAAAATTTTCTGTTGATGAAGTCGCACTTTCATACCCTGCTGCTTGCCATGAATACTGGCACTAATTCCCAAAGATTGGCTGCATACATCCACTCACTGGAACATTATCAGAATCCACTAAGCCACAGGCACCATACTATACTGTGTGCAAAACTGGCAGTCCTCTACCCTCTGAGAGCTTTCAGAGTCAGAAACCCTTAAAGCTATTATCATCTTCGTTAGCCAAATAGTTCAACTCCCCGAAAGGAAGCAGTAACCAATATACAGAAATACTTACAAAGAAAAAAATGTTTCATTTACTACACTGAAAATTCTTTAACATAAAGTACCAGAACAAATAATGATAGATCTATAGCAGAACACTGAATCATTATCACATTTGTAAAAAGCAATATAGTAGTATATAAACAAAAATTAGATGCAACGTAGTATAGGATTAGTCCTATTTAATATTAAATATACATCATATATATTTGCTAAAAAGTGAAATATACACATAGAATTGTTTCTCTTATCCAAGTGCAATCAGGGGTACATTCAGGGTGGGTTGCTGTAGACTAGAATTGTTTCTTAGGGATGGATCATACATGATTTTAAGTTTTCTCTTATCACACTTTTAAAAATTTCTATGATGACTATTCAATATATAATTTAAAAAGTAATTTTAGAAGAAATAATGAAGAACTACCTCCTCTACCTTGTAGGAAAAAAAAAAAACTGTACCTAATCTGCCAGTGATTTAAAATTAAAATTCTAATGTGATTTTAAAAATAAAATATTGTTCTTGTACTTTACCTTTCCCTTCACTACTTTCAACCATGTTATCATGTGCAATTATCGTTGTGAATTAAATGAGTAGAGTGTGTGACAGCAAGTTATTAACAACCTACATATAAGAATGGTTCCATAAACATGAGTGCTTAGGCAAAAGACAGAGAAACTGAGTACTATGTTAAAAGTTAACATTGGGAATTCTCAATCCCTCTCATTTTAGAGTAAATTGGTGTCACACAATTGCCAAAAAACCCAGACACAGAAAACCTGAGTAGAGATTAAAGAAGAAAATTTCACATCAGTGAAAATTCTTTAAATACGTTTACTCTAACAATGATAGAATATTGGCAGAGATTTGGGAAAAAAATGCATTCAAAAGTTATTACTTTGGGCAAACATTTTTATTAAGACTTTTGAAAATATCCATTACTTTGGGGTCAGCATTCCCATTTCTAGGAATTCATACTAAAGAAATACTTTCACAAAAGTGCACATAATTTACATCTAAAAATGTCAATGCAGTGGTTGCTTTTCCTTTATCTATTTTTTTACTGTTACAAAAGAAATATGACTATGATACTAGTCAAAATAACATGTATTTTAAGTTAAATAAAAGAAAAAAAAAAAACTCCTGCACTCATATTCTCATACACCTACCATCTGACCTGTCTAAAGTATTCTACATTCAAATAATAGCCTAGAACCACATCTGTTATTTTATTATATGCAAACACACACAGAATATCTTTGCTAATTACAAATAATTTTTTGTTACAACTTAGTTTTTCCACTCAAAAATATTATCATGGATATGTTCCCAGATCAATATAGTATGATGGCCAATATCACTTAGCATCAAATATGTTCATTGAATATTTGAGTTTTTTCCAATTTTTTCCATGGCAAAATGTGAAATTCAACTTTGCCTTATTTAAAAAAGTAAAAATTAGACTGCTAGGTCAATGGCTGTAAGTATGAAAAAAATTTTTGAACTACGTTAGTGTACTTTTTTTCTTTTCCATTTCCATTTACATCTTGCTAGGATGTCATTTTTCTCTTAGTTTTCCAAATGTCTGCTGTAATAAAACTGCATGTCGTTTAATAGGTGCCACTGCTATATTTTAAAAGGGCTTCTACCATCAGGTACCTGATTTTTCTTCAGCAGGTTGAACTTTTTTTCTGTCTTAGATTGAGGTGTTATCAGTAGATAAACCAGGTTAAGTTTCACACTCTGCTTAGCTAGACTTGAAGAAGTCCATAGTCACAGATTTGTTCACAATGAAATAAATTGTGCTTTCCAAATACAGAGACAAGGAGCAATTACCCACTTAACGTCTACCAGAGTACTATATTTCAGAGCTCCGCTATGGGTCCACGCAAGAATAAATGTACATTCTCTTTACTACTTGCCATCAGAGTTTACCAGCTCTTTCTCTCCATGTCCATCATAGACAATGGAGAACTACACTGATTGTCTTTACTGACTTAGGGGGACTGACAGAATCAGAGATCTCTTCGCCATTCTCTGAACTCCAAAGCAAGCTTCTAAGAGATTAGGCATTAGAGATCTGTACTCAACCTACTTTCTTTTCAGAGTTACTTCTTTTCTCATTCAAATTCACTTTACCTATAACTAGGCTATAAAGTATTATATCTCTGATACAAAAGCTAACCTTTAATTCAACACCATTCCTAACAGTAATTCAATACCATGCCAACCACGTGCCCAAATTTTAATCTTCATTAAATGAAGAACAGAAACATACAACTATATAACATGAATAAAAGAGTCTTGTCATATCAACTGAACAGGTGATTTTATACTATTTCTAAGACCTTTGTTATTTTGCTAAGGCATGATTGGGGATCCATTGCCCTGTAGGGTTGCTGAGCTGGACACTAGACTCCACTACTGAGTGAGCCTAGCTGTGCTGAGCATTAGCATTTCAACTCAACTTTGATATGCATTCATTTTTCCTACTCTGCTCAGCACTGGGGTCAGAGGCATTGTCACTAAAAAATAGTAAAGTTTCTTTAATGGTTTTATACTTACAAATGATTCAGTAGGTGTAAGGAACAAATGTCAAATTGGAGTGCATGTGTCACTGGGTCTTTGAGAAAAAGGTCTAGTATAGTTTACCATCATCACAATATTTATGCCAACTGTGCACTGTCAAAGATGAAGAAGACCAAAGGAGCTGGATGGATGTGTAATATGTAAATAACCAAAAAAATATAAACTAGGTAAAATAGCTGGGCAAGTTCATTGGTTTAGGAAGTGGGTTTTACTAGAGTAGAATGGATAAAAGAGAAATGATTTCTTACATTTCTAACATTAAAGGAAATAAAGCAGGAATATACTTACAGGAAATCCAAAATTATATTATCAGTCTTACCTTGGAAGATCGAAAAGTAAATGCTGTTGATTTTACATCAGCTTTCTCTTTGTCCATGAGTAAAAGGTTTTTGTCTTCCATGAGACTCAAGTATTTTCCTGTTGTGACATGGCGTAGTCGGAAAGGCTGGCCCCATCTTATGTGGCTTCCACTCCACCTAACAAAACCAGTTAAGAATTGATCCAATCACATCCACAATCACAGAAGAAACAGCAATGGAAATGTATGTCAATGAACAAAGGTGCCTCTCATATATTCTTTCAGTTAACGTCACAAAACCCTTACAATATTGGAAATACTAATTTCACACACATACAAAAAATATTGTTATTCAGAATGATTAAGTAAGTGGTTAGTGGTAATCAAAGTGAATTTAGCTATGCTTTTATGTGCCATTATATACTATTGTATGTCCCCAATATATACTATTCCATTCAATGACAAAAAACTTGAGTTCCAAACTAATATTTAGTCATTAATCACAGATATAGAAATTCTAATTTAAATACTTTATATTTATTACTTACAAATTTTGATGGATTTGCACACACTTGAAAGATAATAGTATTATACTCGTTACTAATTATGATTGATTGCAACTGATATTTATCAAATGAAGTATATATTTTCTGGAAAACAAACTATTCCTATGATTTCTATTTTAATATTGTGCAGCAATGATATTAAAAAACATATGAATATGGGCCTCCCTGGTGGCAAAGTGGGTTAAGCAATGCACTATGAAGCAAACCACAGCCACTGCAGCATGAGTTCAATCCCTGCCACCAGCCAGGGAGGGGACCCGCGTGGCGCTGCAGACCGCTCCTGCCTCGCCCGCTGCTTCCTCAGCAGTGTGTTTCAGTCAGTCTGCTCCCCACTCTGTCTCTGGTGAATCCTCTCACCTCCCTGGACTCTGGCCTGTACCCCGGCTCTTGTATGTATAAATAAATAAATCTTTTTAAAAAGCATATGAATAAAAAAGAAAAATCAGAATCTAACAAAAAAGAATAAAATAAAATAAACAGAAAATACAAACCAAGATTGCAGAAAAAATGATAAAAAGCAAAGCTATAACCATTAAAACTTACTTTTAATAGTAATGACTTTCAGATAGTGTAGAAAAGAAAAACCATATTTGTTTTGTACTGTGTTAACTACAAGACATCTATCAGAACCTTGTACTCCCTCTGGTACAGATTGAAAAAAAAAAAAAGCTCTGAGTTGAAATACTTCCAGTTGACACAGTCTTGTACAAAGAACAGCCTGTGATTGATAAAAAATATTCTGGAAATCAAATAATTCAAAACAACTAAAAATAAGTCAGTGGATAAGATTTTGTATGCCTGTAAAACCAAAATGTAATAGTGATAGCAATGGTGATATTAGACAAATTAGAATTCAAGACAAAAAAAATAAACGGCATAACAATAGATAATTTATAATGGGAAAATATGTCAATATATTTTTAAAAGAATATAGCCATGAAGCACCACACGTCAATGACAAGCAAAAAATGGGAAAAAAAAAAAAAAAAAAGAAACTCTTGTACACAATTGGTAGGAATGTAGAATTGTCTACTCCCTAAGAAAAACTGTATGGAAGTTTCTCAAACTATTAAAAATAGATGTACCACACAATCCAACAATTCCACTCCTAAGTATCTACCAGAAGAATGCAAAATTCTAATTTGAAGGGATACATACCCTCCTTAAGTTCATTGCAGCCCTATTTAGAGTAACCAAGTATGGAAACAACCTAAATGCCCAAGTACAGAGGAATAGATTAGAAAATTGTGACACGCACACATAGACACATACAAATACTAGTCAGCTATTTAAAAAGAAAGATGAACTCTTGATTTCACTTTTAAGTGAAGTCTAGAGAAACAAAACAAATGGTCAATCAAAACCAAACCAATAACAAACCCTAGAAAACTGACTATGGAATGGGCTGTAAGATGTGGAGAGGAAATACAAAAAGAAGAGGGAGGCACCATAAATTATGTTAGAGGGCTGAGGGTGCCTTAGTGGTGGGTAGAATGTTGTGACACTCATCTAAATCAATGTTGCAAACCAATGTTACTGCAATTAAAAAAAAGGGAAAAAAGACCTTTGATTATCATTTGCTAAGTATAAAAAAAAGAGATGGAAATTGCATATGCAATCATGTGCACATTTCCAAATAGGCCAAAGTAGTTCAAAGATTCAACAGACTGAAAAAAAATTGCAAAATAATTACATGCATTATATGTGAACCTCCTGCATTCAAACTGTAGTCAGAAAGGTAGAATGGTAAAAACCAAGGGTCACAGAGTAAAATAAAATCATCTCTCTTCAAACTTTTAATTGATTGAAATCTACTCTGACTTCTGCTTTCTATTCCCCTCTGTGTCATCTGGCTTCTGAGAGTCAATCAGCATAATTATGAATCACTAAGGCAGTCAGGTGCCCCCCCACCCACTCTACCCCATACCCCCCAACTCCACTTCTACCTCTGACTCATCATCACACTAGTCCTTTCTATGGAGCAGTCACCCAATTCAAAGTTAAAACAAACTTCAAGATTTCACACTAAAATTAACAGTAGAAAAGCATCAAGACCATGTAACAAAAATTTAGAGCAATCTAGAGTTATGTAATTAAAATTCTCTATATCATTTACCATGAATAGGAAGGACTTGTCAGATTTTCAAAAGTTCTTACCCTTCTTTATTTCAAACTATAAACTGAGACACATTTAGGAGTTTATTTTCTGCCAATAAATTCATTTCTTTAAACACAATCATGAAGAGTAAGCATATCTATAAAATAGAACACATATTTGGAATCTGTTTTAAACAGTCAACAAACCTCTGCACTTTTATGTTTTTTTACTCAGACATATCTCATTCCCCTAATCACTCATTTTTATAAGACACAGGTACAGGAAATAAATGTATATATTTACATCCCTTTCTCCTAAATTCTCTGAAAGCTACACGTTACCTTTATCCTTTAAGTCTCTTCCTTTTTTCCTATCTCACTAAGAGACCCAGCCCCAGTAAAAATTTGCTCTTAAGTTCAATATTTGTTAAAAGCTTAATCAACTACATATGTATACAGAAGAAATTTAATAACAATAATTAATGGTGCTAATTTAAAACTAAGTCACTGATCTACTATCACAGGAAATATAAAAATAATTTAACTTACATTCATATTGTTTTTGTATAGGATTATGAAAGAAGCAAGAACAGTTTTTCAACCATAAAAATATATGATTGGAATAAAATTCCATCATGGGAGAGTAACTGAAATATGATTTCAATGACAGGAATAATATGTAAATTTTACTGGGAAGGAAGACTATGTTCAAGTATTTTTAGGTAAATAAAGGTGGGGATTAAATCACAGCAATAGTGAAATCAACTGTATACCTTACAGAGTGGTGTATACTGCACTGGAGGTTACATTCTTTGTATCTAATTAAACTGATAATGAGAAACTTCCCATGTCAAACCTAATAGTGTTCAAGGATGTACAAAGATATTCAAAATGACTATGAGGTATATATAAATAAAAATAACAAATGACCACAAACTATTTCAATAACCATTAGGTAAGCACGAATCTCAAAATACTAAGTCTACAAATTTGGCTATTAAGTCTCCCACTCCCATCCATGGAGATTATAATCCTCAGCCAATAATTTCTTTAAATTAATTTCTTTAAATTTAATTTCTCCATCTTATTAGATGGAGAAACCTAATGCTTTTTAGGGAAAAGTATAAATCATCTAGTCTTTAAAAAATGATAACTATAAATTCTTATACCATAATGAATGCATCGTAACTTTTCTCATTCAGTCATCAAGCTATTTATAAGTAAAGACAGTGACAGCCAGTAATGACTGCTCTTGTTCATATTCAAGTTTCCTGTTCTACATGTACCTTCAGAAGGTTAAATCCAGAGTCTGTTAGACCTTAAATGTGTGACAGGCTTGCAAAACATTCTGTCCTGTCTCCAAACCTTACATCACTCTGTCCTGGCAGCACTTCCTGACAGGAGATGCACAGACCAGGATAAGATAATGTTACAAACAAATGAGGTTAAAGACAAAAGCAGGTTGCATAAAATTATTGCCTACACCTGGCTTGCTTGCCAGCTGGTGTACCTGGCTAATAAAAGATAAATAAAGGTAGGCAAAAAGGGAAAAAGGAAAAACTCTCCACCAGTTTCTGTGTTGTAACTGCTTGTTTATCACAGGTGCTGGCATAACTGTTTTATATAGAGGCACAAGTCAAGTGCACTAGAGGAGTTTTGTACATTAGAGGCATTAGCTGTATTGACAAGTCTACTTACGCAACTCTTAGAGTCTCCAGTCTCCACAGGGAGCGTGCATGAATGGATACAGCACCACCTTCATAGTGAACAGTTCTGTAAACGATAAAAACCCCAATTTTAACACGTTTCATCTTTTTCTCAAACTCTAGGGTAAATGAGAGTGATCAGGCTTTTCCACCCTCCCATCGTTGGTGTTGACGATGGACACCTGTGGTCCTGCATGTATCCCTAATGGCGGGCCCCTCAAGTAGGGTATGGGCATGCGCAAGTGGGCGCACCTGGATTGAGACACTGGGTGTATAAGGGTAGCATCGCGAGGAGACCAGCAAAGAGAGAGACGAGAGAGAGAAGAGTGCAAAAGCAGTAAGCAGCAACAGCCCAGAGAGGGAAGATGAACCGGGGGCCAAGAGGCTGGCAAGGCCATGCACCTGGTCGTCTCTAATATAAAGAGCAAAAAAGCCTGAAAAAGCCACCAAGCACTCCAGGACTTCTCCTTTACCCATCTGCCGGAATCACTGAGAACCTACTCCATACCCTTGCTGGCACTACACAAGTTCATTAAAAGAGAAAAAAAGGGGTCTCCCTGGTGGTGCAGCGGGTTGCATGCTGCACCGTGAAGCATCCACTGCACAGCAGCATGAGTTCAATCCGCGGTCAGGTAGGGGACCCACATGGCACAGCAGACCTCTCCTGCCTCGCCCACTGCTCCCCTCAGCAGTGTATTTCAGTCCATCTGCCTGTTCTGCTCCCCACTGTCTCTGGTGAATCCTCTCACCTCCCATGACTCTAACACGTACCCCAGCATTTACATGCATAAGTAAATAAATCTTTAAAAAAAGAGAAAAGAAAATGGAAAGTCTATGGATTAATAGTCACACTTTTGAAAGACAGTATTGTTGGTAATACCAAGGATATTGACAACAGTGATCAAAACAACTTTACCTTGAATAAACATTTCCTCATTATTTCCTCCCTCTACTCCCATTCATCTCCTTTCCCCTTTGTAGGGTCAGAGAAATCAGGTCTTTCCACCCTCCCACCACTGGTATAACGATGGACACGTGTGGTGCTGCGCGCATGCCTAGGTGGGCATGCGCAAGTGGGCACACCGGGTTTGGACATTGGCATATAGAGGCGGTGTCGTGAGGACGCCAGAAGCAGCCAGAGCAGCAAAACATAGAGCAATAGCAGCAGAGGAGCAGCAAGAGCAGCAGAATGAGACGAGAGCAGCAAACCAGTTATCACAATCAAAAGCTTCTCCAGACATCACACAATATCTTCTGGGAGACAAATCACTCCCAATGCCAAAGCACTTATCTCTATGAGTGATTCTCAATCTTTAATGAATATTGGAATCTTTTTATGAACTTGTAAATGCATATTTTGGAGGTAACACTAATAATTTTTCCCTTACTGACTGAATTTAGCAATTCTCTTTTATTATTCATGTGCAGAGAAATCTAGTAATGGTTTAATTTGGGGAAAATTAATATTCGAAAACAAATATAAAATCAAAAGGAAAATCGGATCCTCATTCCAATATTTTTAGTTTTTTTGACTTTCTTGACTATGTCTCTTGAAGGAACCTCTGCCTTCATTACTTCTCTTTTCACTGTTTTTTAAATGTTTTATTGGAGATGTAGAAAATCTGCTGACTGCTTACAGTTCTTTATTGTTGATTGGGGAATCTTTACTATTACAGAGTCCCCCATGAAAACACATGGCAAAGGCAGAAATACAAGGGCTATCTAGTCAAGTCCTCATGCGCTATTTCAGATTGAAAACTGGTGTTACAGTATAAAGACCCTAAGTATGTAATATCTAATCTCAGGCCATGATAAATGATATTAAAGACATTCACATGTATTTAGGAGTTGGTCCATTTGGAGAAATACCAAATTCTAAGAAGGGGTTGTTCCTCTTCTCTGAGATGAATCTCAACTATAACTAAAAGTTATTTCTACATATTATCCTCCAATGTAATACACTTCATTAAGGAACTCATAGTTCAGGCTGATCACATAAAACAGCCTAAAGAGGCCCTTTAAAGTCACTCTGTTAATAACTACAAATTCTTCCATTATGTCATCAATTCCACTTCTCCTAAGTATAATAATATTTTCCGATGAAATATAAGTAGCTAGCTATCTGGGGCAACAAAATACAGTGTTTTAATTCAGTTGTAGGACCATTTATTTCCCAGTTAACAAGCAGGCATTTTGACAGCTAGAATAATTCATCCTCAGAACCTGAGAGCCAGAAAAAAAATAGCATTATGTTAATAACAAAAGCATATCAAGTCCTTCCAAACTCTTCACAGTCTGAAAGTGTGGAATATATAGACATGTATTTATAAGTTTAGAGGATATACCATCTCGATTAGTGAATTTTAGTGCAGAATGATAAAACATACCCTTAATAAAAAATTTAACACTAAGGGAGAGAACCTTCTACCCTACAAGGAAACTACGGTTGTCAAAAAGTCATGATGCATTTTTGCATAGAAAACAAAAAAAATATGTCATGACTTTCCCAACAGCCCAACTCCCCTTCATTGTGAGTGCTACGAAAAAGAACCTGCACTTGGCGGTATTACAGATATTAGCTCACATTCCTACATGGTGTAGAAAACTTGATAAGTCGCTCATCTTTGATATTATTAACAATATGAAATGTCACTTTCTTGCATGGACTTGTGCAAACTTAGAAAATTAACGTCTCTTGCCTGATTTCTTCATATGTATAATAAAGCTAATTTTCACTGTGTTACCACAAAGAGATAATGATTTGACCTATGTAGACCACTTGGAATGGCCAAGTAGTTCGTGGTTCTAGGAAACCCATGTTTCCTTGTGGGGTAAAAAGGTCTCTCCTTAGTGTTAAGGATTTTATTAAGGATATGTTTTATGATTCTGTGCTAAAGTTCACTAGTTAGGATGGTATATCCTCTGCATTGTGATTATAGTTCTGCAGGTTTGGATGGTGATAATGATGGTGTTATGTTCAATCATTGCATATAGTGACTTAAGGATTCAATAGAATTTGTTTCAAGTAAAGTGACAATAATATCATGTATTCATTTATACTCAAACATATAAACTCTAAATTATAAAGCCCATTTTAACCATGATCTACAGACTTCCTTTGTTTCTAATGCATTTGCATATCAAATAATGTAATTATTTTTTATATATTGGCAGTCCTAAAATCCACACATAAATCAATTTGACTTTTTGGGGGGCATCTGCTATAACACACATGAGGGTATAAGGACATTACAGAAAATACAATCTCTATAAATAATGCATACATAGTACAGATTAGAAGGATACTTCTTTCCTAATCATCTTCTCCTTTCAGCATCACTTCTGAAGTGACCTGTTTTATTACCATTCCTTTGGCTGTCAGTACAGGACTACCACATGGCTTCCAAACTATTGTGGTTGACAGTCCTAAGACTTGTATTGCCACCATGCAAAGGTGACCTAGAACAGGGCCTGGAAATCTGTTCCATGAAGAGCTAGACAGTAAATATTTTCAGTTTTGTGGGTCATGTAGTCAGTCACACAACTCAACTCTGCTGTTATGAGAGCACTCCAAGACTGTATGTTAAAAAAAAATACATATCTATGCTCCTCAGACATGTTCTAGGTAAAACTTTACCTAGAAAAGCAAGCACTAAATTTGACACATCATGGTTTTTCTACCAATCAAAAATATCCTGCCCACATTATTATTGGTAATTGTTGTCATCTCAGAGATAACATTATTGATAATTGTAATTATTGGTAATTGTCATCTCAGAGAATCAGCTGATGACCCCAACAATAAAATCCAAAGTCTGAGCCCTTTATTAAAGAAGTAGCCTGGAATAGTCATAGAAATAGAACTAATAGGATATATGTAAATCCCCATAATGTATATGCATAAGTATAAATTTATACAACTATACATATGCATTCATGTATGTTATGTGTGTGCATGTGTATGAGTATAGAAAGTTTACTATAAGGTGTTGGCTCATGCTGTTATGGAGACCAACATGTCCCAAAACCCAGAGCTGGCAAATTGGAGTTTAGGAGAAATGGCAGTGTAAGTTCCAATCCAAGGCTGCAAGTATAGTTCCAACCCTAAAAGACAGGAGGCCCAGAAAGATCTTTTTTAGTTTTAGTCCAAAGACAACAAAAACCTGATGTATCCACTGGGAGGCAGTGAGGAAAACAGAGGAGTTTTCCTGTAATTCTTGGAAGATTCTGACTTTTTTGTTTTATTAAGAAATTTAACTGATTAGTAACCCCTACTCACATCAATCTATTTTATTCAGTCAATTTAAATGATAAACTCACCCCAAACACCTTCAAAGAAATACCCAGTATAATATTTAATCAAGTATCTAGGCACTGAGTGGCCGAATGAAGTAGACACATAAAACTAACCATCACAGTAACTAATCGATAGGAAATTCAACTTAATTATCTTGAATCACATTTCTTGTCTGGAATTCAGATCAACATTTTTAGTGATTATTTCCCCTCAAATGTAATGATAATTAAATTCACAATATTTCTAAGCACTTGCTTACCCCAAAAATCTTCAGTTTGACCAGTGAAGTATGAGCAATAGAAACTGTCTTATATATAAATTATAAAAAGAATAGGACATTTTCAACCTACTTTTATTTCTTTAACATAAGAAAATTCTAATGAAATTTGTAAATTATTTAGAAACTGAATAGCTTACGTAAGTCAATTTACTGCAGTAGCAGACACACCACTTTTTTTTTTCCCTTCAAGTGACTGACCTTTGTTACTTTTTTTTTTTTTAGCATTTACCATACAGCTTTAAAGCAATGAAGATAAGGGCTATCACTATTTTTGAACTCATTCTGGTTTCATTTTTATCCAGAGAGAGCTAATGTGTATAACAAATGTTAAACTCCAAAAGCTAGAACAACAACAATAAGAGGTAATTTGATCAGTCACATCAAATTTTTATAAAGAATAAATTCTACAAGTTAAAAACAGAGTAGACTATTTTCCCAGCCTCTGAAGATTGTCTTGCCAATTCAAATGCCTATGGCACGTTTATGTAGAATTTGTTAGAGACACACACACAAAAAGCTGTAACACTTATTTTAGCTAATGCAATGCAGGAAAGCAAAATCATAACAGAATTCTTAATTTTCCAAATTTAATGCTCCATGATAGCATTATGGACCACAAAATTCAACTCTTTGCAAAATGTTTCTTCAATCTTAACAAAATAGATTACAAGGCCATAAATGTTAATCAATAGAACTACAGCCACTTTTTTATCTTAAAAAAAGTACAGATTGAATGTTAACTATGTAGCCAAAATGATTACTTTTCTCCTTTTGTACCCATAGGTTATTAATTTAAAATATAATTTAATATTCATAAGATATATAATAGTTACAAGCCAAAGAAGAAAAATCATATGTATGATCATGTGAAAAATGCAAAACAGCATTTGACAATATCTATACATGACAAGAATTCTCAATAAACTAGGAATAAAGGGGAACCTTTCCACCTTGATAAAGCTTACTTATTTAAAAAAAGCAACAGTTAACTTTACACTTCATGGTGAGAAACTAGATGCTTTCCTCTGAAAATGGGAAACAAGGCAAAATGTTCCCTCTTATCACTTCTCTTCAGTGTTTTACTTTATATTTTAGCTAATGCAATGAGAAGGAAATAAAAGTTATGCATACTGAGAAAATAGAAATACAATAGTCTTCATTCACATATGCCATGTAAAAAATTTTGTCTATGTAAAATATTCCAAAGAATCAATGACCAAGAATTCCTAGAACTATGAGGCAGAACTTATGACAAGGTAGAACTTATGATAAGATTACAGGATACAAGAGTAATATAAAAAGTCAGTGTTTTCCTATATACCAACAGGAATTCAAGTTCTTATTGTTTATCACTGGTAAGTAATTTGAAGTTAAGAGCAATGCCATTTGCTTTCCACCAAGAAAATAAAGAAATATTTAGATATACATCTAACAAATATCTAACATTCCATATGAGGAAAAGTACAAAACAAAAAAAAATCAAAGATAAATAATGGAGAGATATTCCACATGTATAAACAGAAATACTTTAAACAATCAAGATGTCAATTCTTCCCAAATGGATACATTAATTCAACTCTATCCTAGTCATATCCAGGAAGATAATCAGTTTTTTAAAAACTCATTCTGAAATTTATACAAAAAGGCAAAGACTCAAAATAGCCAATACATTATTAAAGGAGAACAAAGTTGGAGGACAGGCATTATTTTAATTCAAGACTTATTACAAAGCTATGATAATTAAAACAATGTGGTATTGGTGAAAGAACAGACAAGTCAAAGGAATGGGATAGAGAACCCATAAACAGACTCACACATATAGAGCCAGCAGATCATTGACCAAGTAACAAAAAGTTAACTAAATGGGATAAAAACAGTCTTCAAAGGCAAAATTCAGGGGTATTTTAGAGTGAAACTATTCTATATAATACAACACATGTGTATGTAAGCTATTATATTTTTGTCAAAACCTACATAATACACAATATTAAAAGTCAGCCCTAATGTAAGCTACAGAATTTTATTAAATATGGTGTCAATTTTGGCTCATCAATTATAATAGAACTACCACACTACAGCAAGATATAAACAATGAAGAAACTGTAAAGGAAGAAAGGGAAGGAATATGTTGGATCTACTTTCTGCTCAATTTTTCAATAAACCCAAAACTTCTCTAAAATATAAATTCTATTAATTCTCTAAAAGGTATTAAATAACTCCAAGATGAGTGAATATTAATATGTTAATATTATTATATCTAGAAGAAATATACTAGGAAGAATGGTTGTAATATTTAGACGTTTTTAAGCTTTTCTTTCTCAAGAATGAAAAAAAAAGAAATACCAAACTATTTCAACTTCGGAATTTTCTCTTTATAAAAGAAGGAATGAATGTTTAAATATTATAAAAGTTATTATAAAATGTTATAAAATTAATTACAAAGTATTTGAATATTATAAAATTATTTAAGTAAATATATCTAGTAAAAAGTACTAATTTCTTATGTTTCATATGCAGACAAGATACTACTTGGTTAACATGTTTAGGAAGCAGAAAGGTGAAATTAAGTTTCCTTCATCCAGAAATGTATAGGTTTGATGTGAGAAGAAATGCATTATTAGGTGATTTTGTCATTGAGTGAATGCCAGAGTATATTACAAAAATCTAGATGGTACATGTTGGAGACTTTGAGGGTCTTTCAATAATGGTCATTAATATTATTAAAAAATGAGCCTCAACACTTGTGGTCCATCACTAAGCAAAATGTTGGTAAGCAATGCGTGACTGCATAATAAAACTGAAATCTTGAGTATGGCCCTTTAATCAAGTTTTGAGTCATTCTCATGAATTACTGAATATACGTGGGTTGTGTAAACCCCAAAATTTGTAGCCAGTTGATTAGAAGTGCACAAATAGTCTGAGGATCTCTTGCTATTGGCTGGTGTCTGAGATAAGGATTGTTTTGAGAGAATTAAACCCTAATTAATACCGTAACTCTGCCTGGTCATCATCAGAACTGCACTGTATCAATTGGGTCTCTTTCTGTTTTGGTACCCGTTTGATACCAAAAATTTTCACTCTATTGTCAAACAGTTATTTTGGGGAAGTCAGCCTTTACTTGTTTGTTGGTTTTTCAGGAAGGCAGGAAGGACTTGAAATAATCTCATCTACAATATCACTTTTAAAAAATATTTTCAAATACAATTCTTTCCAACTTGGAGTTCATCTGGCTAGTGGGGACTTTAAGCTCTAATTATCCTTACTATAGGACTATAGTTATTTTAATCCTGGGCAAGACCAGTATGTTAGGTCTTTTGTACACATTAGATCCTCTACTTGCTCTCTTCCAGTTGGAAGGCTATTCTCTATTCCCTTAAGAGAATAGGACATCCTGTACAAAATATCACAGGACATTTTGTTAAAGCTTGGAAAAAAAAAAAAAAACACCTCTGAATTCTTGCCATCTCCTTAGAAGGCAAGATGACGTGAGAGTACAAAGCGGATTTTGGTCATGATGAAAGTGGAAGCCAGTATTCTCTGCTCCCTGACCAGCCTCTGTGAATGCCTTAACATTTTTTGAGATAATTATAGATTCACATGCTGTTGTAGGAAATCATACAGAAACAGCCAAACATTTTATCTAGTTCTAATAGTGAGGATTTGCAAAACTATAGAATAGAAAATAGCTTTAAACAAAGATAGCAACTTTGAAACAATCCCCTAATTTTACTGGATTCTCCAGTTCTGATTGTATGTACGCATGTGTGTGAAATTATGTACCATTTTATCATTTGTGTATGTTCCTGGATCCCCATCCCCCATCACTGAAAAGTGCTTCACCTCATGGACCTTTTGTGCTGTCCTGTTATAGCCATATCCATCTCCCTCTCATTCCCCTCTCCTGCTTTCCTGACCCTAGACAGACAAACCAGTAATCTGTCATCCATTTCTACTCTTATCATTTCAAAATGTAAAAAATAGAATTAGAGAGTATGTAACTTCCTGGGATTGACATTTATTCCCCCTCACAATGCCTAGAGGTTCATCCGTGCTGCCGTAGGTATCATTATATTATTCCTTTTAATTGCTGAGTGGTACTCCATGCTATGGTTGTACCACAGACTATTTAATCATCCCTGGTTAATGGACATCTGGGTTGATTCACACTTGGAGTTATACATAAAGCTGCTTTACAATAAATATTTGTTTATAGGTGTTGGTGTGAACTTGGTTTTCCTTTCTTCAGGAATACAATTCCTAGGACAAATGGTAGTGCATGTTTAGCTTTCTAAGCAATTGTCAAAATGTTTTCCAGAGTGGCTGGATTACAGCAAGTTATGAAGGACTCAGCTTTTCTGCACCTTATCAACATTTGGTTATCGATATCTTGCTTTAGTCATTCTGACAAATATATACTGAGAGATCACTGTGGTCTTAATTTACCTTTCTGTGATGGTTACAGATGCTGGACATCATTTCATGTGCTTACTTGCCATCTCTATCCCTCAGTGAAATACCTATACATGTTTATTGTCCATTTTTTAAATTAAAACATTCACATTTACTGTTCATTTTGAGAGTTCTTTAAAATAAAATTAGATGAAAATCCAATTTTGAATATATAATTTGCAAATATTTATCCCAGTCCATCTTGTCTTTCATACTGTTCACATGGACTTTCACAGAAGCTTCTCATCTTCATAAGTTCCATGTAATCAACATTTTTCCTTTTATTAAGGTCACATTTAAAACTCTATAGTCTCAGTATTTTTTTCCTAAAAGTTTTATAGCTTTATGTTTCACAATTATTTTTCTTTATAACACACAAGATTTAGGTCAAGACTCATTTTTGTTCTACTGTGTGTTCACTTGTACCTTGGGGATGTCTTCTTAAGTCTGAGGAAAATCCCTTTTTTATTTTTCTGTCAGTAGTAATCTCTCTCTCCTTTCTAACCAAGACACTAAACATAACAACCTCTTTGGGTATACCTTTAGGGAATAAAAGTCAAGAAGGAAGACATCAGAGAAAACTTAAGTTTTCTGCCACGTCTACAAGCTGCCTTACTAATGAATTCAGTTATGAGAAATGCTGGATGAAAACAAATTAACAACGCAAAAATTACCCATAGGCAAAATTTTACATGTTAGTAAGTATGTGAATTTTCTAGGATAATCTATAACATGCATTAGATTGTCAAAGATGTCCACAATTGCTCACATTTTTCTTAGACTCACTGTCTGGAAAGTTTCAATTCCTTTTATCAAAACACCAACTCCTTCCCTGTGGAGTAACTAGAAGTCAAGGCGATTCTTATATTGAAAGTTCTTAGTCAAGGACATGGGACTTACTGGCTTCAAAATAGTTTTCTCTTCACTTGGATTGATATGCTGATTTATAAGATGAATTTTCTTCACCCTCCAAATTGCCAGCTATAACTATCTTTCAGGAGACACCAAAATGAAAAAAAAAAAAAAAAAAAGGGGAGACCTTCTAAGTTAGCTAACATGATTCTCGAAGTAGGCATCCCATTGTAACCTACATTCTTACATAACCTACATGAGTGCATGACTTTTTCCCATCCATTTATTTTCTCATAAATGTAAAATACTAAGCATTTGTTTGAAAATTTCCATATACTTGCTACTATTTAAAAGATATATAAGAATGAGCGACACAGTCAGTCCTGCCTGAAAACTGACTAGAAAAGATGAATATATATTCTAAAAGATAATATACAACAATGTGAAAATACCATTTGTATGGGCCAGTTAAAGACAGTCCTATACTAACTAGTCCCCAGTCAAATTAAGTTCAGTGGTAATGTATTAACAGACTGTGGATAGTTAAATGCATTCATGAATCTTCTGAAAAATAATTAGGGTCACAGAAAAATTAGCCATACAATGTCCACTCAGTTGATACTGAATAGCAGATTAATGTCTAACTAGAGAAAAGCTTGTTTTACAAACTCTTATAGACAGATGAATACAGTATCTCAAGATCAAAGGTCAATAAAGGTGCTTTCTTCACTTTATCAAAGAAGTAGATCAGGAACTATATTTTCCATAGTGCAATTTTTTAAAAACATTGAGATTGGGTTCTCCCACATTGACATCCCCTTTTGCCTAAAGACAAAGGCTGACTCTCGCTCATCTTTTATACTCCACACCTATCAAAAAGCCTAGAACAGCTATGTCCCTCCAGAAGCATTAAGGAATTGTATTGAAATTATTGAAAAGTAGACCCAGAATTAAAAGGTTATTTCAGAGTAAATTGTGTTTCACTTTACACATTTTCACAGTAGAATTTCTGCTTTTATAGCAGTTTTCTATGTAAATGTCTGTGAGAATACTTAGCCGAGCAGCTGAGCCATAGGCAG
Organism: Galemys pyrenaicus; assembly: GCA_019455555.1. Taxonomy (NCBI): domain Eukaryota; kingdom Metazoa; phylum Chordata; class Mammalia; order Eulipotyphla; family Talpidae; genus Galemys; species Galemys pyrenaicus. The sequence continues at coordinate 428,457 of JAGFMF010011673.1, forward strand.
GTGCTAAAGCAAGCTGTCAGGAGTCTCTTCATAGTAACAGAGAAATCAGCAAGGATGTACCTAAATAGCATTTAAAGTAACATTACAGTTCTATTCAGAGGCTTAGTTTGTGATAATATTTCCATTCAAGCTGCTGCATAAAAGGAAACAGGTATGTTCTGAGATGACATAGCTAAATAAATTGCAAATGAATCACCACGGATTAAAAACAGTAACACCTTTACACTCTAAACCAAAATGACAAAAAAAATCAAAATTAAAGAAATCATGGAAACAAGACTAGAGCATAAAATCAGGCAGAGCTACTTTTACTTTTCATCTCATATATGATATGATACAACCACAAAAGCATTTAGAAATTAAAAAGAAGAGGATGCTCTTCTTTTTCTCTTTCCTGAAATATGTTGCTTACACCTAGATTAACAAACTGAATGTAAATGAGTAAAAATAGTCATATATTTTCATTGGAAAAACAGGAGATTTCTCTAATTTTTCTTAGTGTTAATTTTTAATCTATTGTCTCTTTTTCAAGTCACTCATTCTGAATATACCAAACACCTAAGTTTTGCACATTTACTAAAATCTAATGGCTCAAATTCCTATAAATACGTTTAACCTTTTGCTTTCCATTTCTATTCATTCTAGCCCAGCCATTCCCTGAGAGTGTGGCTCTAGAATAAGTCAGGATGCCAGTTGATGAGAACTGAAGCAAAACCACTGTTCCCTTTGCTATCAGCAGGGATTTTAAGCTTGGGGAAAAGAGAGAATCTCTCTCAAAGGAGAAGATCCAATGAAAATACTTCTCACATACTGAATCGTCCACTAAAACTGTTTAACAAATCTATTCTACTCCTATTGAAAACATATGCACGGAATATGAAGAAAGAAAAACATTTCTATGAAAACTTCTTCACCGATACCTGCTTTAGAGCAGAACAGAGCAGCTTTATAAACTCTCTCCTAGGTAGTGAGTGAGAAAACACAAATTCTCATCCAATCATGTACACAGACATAAACCATGCATCTCTTCCTGAGCCAGACTGAGAGACAGTTAAGTTATTATATCAAACTCATCTCATACCTATCAATTGTTTACAACTAAAGCTCATTAAGTCATCATAATATTAAAAGGCACCGAGAGACAAAAATATTTCCATGTATACAATTAGCAATGCTGAGTCACATTCTGGAAAGCAACTGTGGCAGTTACTTCTAGATATGATCAGACACTATAACTTAATTGTCCTGGCATTTGAAAATAACAAGACAGGATGAAACAAGACAACCTCTCCTTCAGTCTGTGCCCCTGTCTCCCTGTCTCCCTAATACATACACTAGAACCTGAAAACATAGACATGTGTGTGCACAGTGCCTTATTTGTTTTTCTCCATAGGACTTTATTCATCACCTAGTGTGTTTTATCTCTGTGTGAATGGATGTGTGTATTTATAAGTTTTCAATACTTATTTCTGTGGAAAAAAAAGACTTTTAATCTTTATACTACTATAATCCCAGAACCTGGAACATGCAAGTCATTTCAGAATTTTTTATTGAATCACTAAAACCACTTATGAGGTATGTGACAAAACCAGTTCTAACATGCAAGTAATGCTTTTCAAAAAATGTTGCACAAATACTCTTTTCCAAATCACAGGCCCCAAATAATATTCCCCTAAATATGGCATACTTAATTCAGATCATGCCTATTTAATCAAAGTAAGTATGTGCATACAAAAGAAATGCACTTGTGGCTATTTTCTGTATTACATCAAATTTGATGGAAATAAGATGCCATCCAGAGATAGAACAGAAAAGATTCTGCACATAAAATATTTCCTGCTTGAAATAAAAATTGCAATTCGCATCTCCAGAAAGAAAGCTTATTAAAAAAATAATTAAAATACTATGTTGCATCTGACAAATACTTCGCCAAGTACCAGACCCTGTTTGGCCTTAATTTTTCCTAACTCAATATATGGAGAGTTTGAGTAAGAATTCAGAAAACACATTGCTATAGTTAATGTTCATTACATCTCTTCCTTTCACTCAGATGCTCTGTTTCTATAGCTAATACTTTATCACTTTTTTGTTGCTTACACAGTTGGACATCAGTACTTAGAGCCATACATCTTCCTGGAAAAGAAAATCTCAAGAAATCTTTAAAAAAAATAGTGATGCTCTATCTCACAGCAACTGAGAATTTGATAATCCATAGAAGCTATATAGAAAAAAGTAGGGGTGAAATATACATTCAGTTTAACTGTAGTAGGCCTCACTCTCCAAATCAATTCCACTTAGTTGAATGGGGCACCATATGCAGTTTATTTAAGGTTATAATTAATTCTCTTGTGAAAATATATAGGAAACTACATACACATGAAAAGGAAGTTAAAGATAAGAACATAGATGTCTGGAATTGCAGACTCCATCACTGAACTGCATTTTCAACTGCTACAATTAAAGCTATTTCTATTCAAAACTCTCAATGGAATGAGGCATAAGCAGATTGGCAAATCCACTCAGAACACAGCCAACATGACAAAATGTTCTTATTCAGAAGTAATGTCACTCTGGCCATCTCTTTAATCATTTCCACTACTTCTTACAACAAATCAGATTTGACTTTAGTTATTTGACTTTAATAACAGGATACAATTAATGAGTATAGCCAGATCATAATTACGACAAAGAGCTGTGAGGTGAAAGTAATTTTTACTTATTTCCTTGGAACTTCTCCAGCTTTCAAACCACTGCCCACTAAGTTCAGTTATTTTTACTTCTTTTTTTAAAATGAATCAAAAGATATCTTTTATGTTATCCTCATGTGTTTCTCCCACCAACAGAGAATCCTATCAATTATGGAAATGCTGCCTCAGGGCTAAGCTGTCTTGTCTATACTTTTGTTCGCAAGGGCACGGAAGGGACTTAGTATGAAAGCAGAGGGGGATAAAGAAAAAAATCACACAATGACATTAACAAGATTTGAAGTGATAAAGTACTCTATGAAAATAAAGTTAAAGGAATTATTTTTAACATTATAGGCATAAAATTATTTAATTTCACAAAGTAATCAAGCCAAATACAACTCGTAAGCAATAAGCCATGTTCAATACAACAAATGCTGATTCTCTATTGTCCAAGAGATGTAGAAAACAGTGCTTATTGGCAGAGAGCTAAGTTTCAGGAATCTTTGGATCTATTAGAAAATGAACTTTCTCATTTGGATATGAAATTGTCCAACTATTAAAATAAAAACTGTTGCACTCCTAACTGGTAAACCTTAGCATGAATGAAGAGATCTTTCTCACTGACACATCTATTTCAGCAACTTTTAAAAAAAAAGAAGAAGAAGAAGGATTCCCTTTGATATAGTTTAAACTTTCTTCCTCCAAATTCTAGGTTTTACTACATTCTTATCAATCCACATATCCAGGGTCCCTCAAATGTCTCTATAATATCTGACTAAATGTTGCCTCTTATGTCTAAATAATAATGATAATAATAACAATAAAAGTATTCACCTCTTCATATATATCAAATATTTACATGCATCTTTTAATTTAGTCTACTCCAAGATTTTGCAACCTTTTGAAAGTAATGTCCAAACTGATACACACTCCACTAATCATGTCTCTTCCCTTCTTATTACTTCACTGTCACCTGTGATTAATAATCAACTCAAGCTTTGTCTAGAAGATGAAGATTCAGAAATCCAATTTCCTGCTTGATGACTCTCTGTAGTTGCCAACATCCAAAACTTAAAAATATAACTCTGTTCTTCATACCACCTATATGCATCTCCTGCAGCCATTAGCACCTTTCTCTTTACATGACATTCAGTTACCTTTGATTTCACACCTTCTTTGTCAGTCCACTTTTGACCTAAAATGCCTCTGGGTCAGGGACCCCTTTACTCTCTGATGGCCACTCTGAGTTAGGCCTCCCATTTTCTCTACATGAACCTCTACAACAACCCTCCCATAGTTGGTTTCCCTGTTTAGACTCTATCCACCTCTGATCTAAGCTCCTACTGTCCAGCACAACTACTTTTTAAAAATAGATCTGAACATTCCACCCCCATCCCCACACTCCTGCCTACCTACTTTGGAGTAAAAAGCCAGTCCACATAAATAGCACTAAGGCTCCTTCAAAATCTGATCAAACCATGCTCTCCAGTATAAATTACCATTTCTTTGAACTGTATGCTTATTCTTTCATTTGGAATTAATTCAAGTCATCTGTCCATCCTCTTTCATACAAACCCATCAACACCATCAGCATTTTCTTCCTAACCTACTAACTTTCTGATGTTCCTTGTATATTTCTTTAAATTACAAAAATAAGTAATTATTAAACAATAATTACCTAAGTTTATGCTAATATTATAAGAAATTTCCACTGGAAAACCTCAAGAAGCATAACAAACCATCCAAACAATGTGTTAGCTTTCTTGTACTATAATCTCTTATTTAAGTATTTCGTTGACTATGTTCATCTATTCATCCATTAACTCATGAAAAAAGTAGAGCTTTCACATCAACCCTAAATATTTGTATGGCTCTGTACTACTTATGCACTTTTCCCAGTGAATCCAGACTACTTCACTGCAGATAACATTAACACAAGGCAAATATTATAATCCATAAAATATTAGAGAGAGTGGTCAATTTTATCTCAATATCAGATGAGAGGTCACAGAAAAATGTCTTACAGTTTTGTACAACTTTGACTTTTAAAACTGAGTTTGAAATGAAACACTGCAGAAAAAAGAATTAATCTGAACTAATGAACATTTAATGAGTTTTTAAGTAGTTTAGTATAATGTGTTCATAACTCCCACTCAGTTTATTCTGTCCAATACTTCTAACCCTGTTTTAATAACACAAAAATTTTCAGCTCTTCTTTCACAGGTAATGAAAGAAAAGCATGAAAAAAAATCCTCTAAGGAGGTCAACTAATGGATCTCTTCAGAGAACAAAAAGTTAGTGGCCCACTTTTTTTTTAATTGAAATAATGTTGCACTATAACATTATGTAAGTTTGATGCATGTATCACTGGAAATCAACACATATATAAACTATATTAAGCTTACCACTAATATCCAATCCACTATGCAGAATCCATACTGTTAATCCCTTTGAACCTATTCACCTCCTTCGCTTCTGCTAACCACTATTTGGTCTTATAGTCCAATAGTTTGTTTTTGCTTTATTTAGCTCATCTATTAACAGCTGATTATATCCTTAATATGAAAATTATATTAGGGCAAGAAAACACCAGTCTCAAAGAGCGAGGCTTGAGTACCAACCTCCTCTGCTCTTCGCCATGCTCTCCAGAAGGGACAGTGAGGCACTCATCCATGTGTCCATGCAGCAACCTGAGGACATCGCCACCAATCAGATACCCTGTAAGAATTAAGAATCATTCACCTTTGAGCGCTCATGGTCAACTATTGATAATGCAAACAGAGCATCTGTTCCAATCTTCTATTTTCATGGACAGACAACAGAAGTCTAGGGAGGCTTAAGTCACAGAGATGGACATTTGTTAGTGGCCACTTCTCAGTCCTGGTCTCTTGAGTCCCATGATGAGTGATATTCCCAGTTAGATAACATGCCCTCCACCCCATAAGGGTCTCCACTAAACTCACAAGCATGGAAAGGTAAGTGAGAAACAATCAGAACAAGTCCAGGCATTTCCGAGAAAACCCTGAAGTATAAAAAAGACTGCCATGGTCCAGTTCTAAATCATCTACCTCAAAGATGATAAATCTTGACACTAGCCTAAGTGAACAATACTCTGAGGTCAAAACATTGGTGAAAAAAAAACTATAAAGCTAGCGCACATGCGCGCGCGCGCACACACACACACACACACAAAACCCACAGGAAAGCGTAAAGCTAGTAACAGTGCAAAAATAAGGAAACATAAATTTTAACACAATCTTCATTTTTAAATAACCACTTACACAAGATTCTTAAATGTTATATATTAGCATTACATAATATTTTGACACAAAAAGCGCTAATTAACAACAGTTCATTATCACAATTCCAAAGATGATTGTCAACTTCCCATCAAGGACAAGCCTTCTAATTGAAGTGGAGCTTTTACCTTGGGCTGCTTCACTTCCTGAGCTGATTGGAGCCACACTCCAGAGGGTTTGCTGGAAAGCGGCATCCACATGCAAGCTGCCATTGCCATAGGACAAGTGCTGCATGGGAGGCAAAATGAAGCATCACTTGAGGCTCTGAGTGAGTGAGACTTAACACAGAAGTGTTGCGAGCAACTCAGACTTTCACTGCATATTTGGAAATGGCCACAGAGAACATCTATTCAACCATATCACTTAAAATTAAGATACTAGAAGAAAAAAAATGTGTTTCTATTTAACTTCAGGTATTTTTTATTCCAAGAGATACTGACCTAAGCCACTAACCAGAAAACACAAACAAACTAAAATATAATTACTTGTAAAAACAGACTTTTTAAGTTTCTTGATGGGAAAAATTGTACCGATAGTATTTACTATTAAAATTATTATTATGCTTTCTAACTATCAGTGTGACAGTTTTGACAGTGAAATCTGTTAGATCAATGTCTTAATGTATGAGGTCCCTTAGGAACTTTTATCTGCAATTTGATATATGTTCCATTAGATGGCGATATTTCCTAGTAGGTATCTAAAACAGGGACAATAAATTGCCTTCAAAATTCAGCTATTAAAAATGTCATTTTCCTTTACTAAATATAAATGAACTTAAATAATGTATTCTATCTCTATGAAAGTCATAATATATGTGTGTTCAAAGAATAAGAAAAACTGAGTACAGTAAATGCCTGCTTGTTTTCCTAATAACTAAAACTTGCCTCTAGAATTTCAAACACACCAGAAACTTGGAATGATGTCAGGAAACATCACAAGCATTCCTGCAATGCTTCTGCAACACTTTTCTGATGCTGATGACAGCCTCAGCTTTAAAAAAGATTTTCATAGTTAGATGAAGAGCAATGACAACATGAAGCAGTCATACTCTTAGGCTCCACAATTCTTTCAATATCCTACTGGTTTTTTGTTGTTTTTTTTTTTTTAATTTAATTTTTGTTGACCTTTTTTTTTTAATTTACATATATTTGACATCAATTGTAATCCCCATGTATTCCCCATCACCATAACACCAGTGCACCATCACCTCAGTCCCCAGTGCTCCTGTCTGCCCTCCACCCTTCCCCTCTTCCCTCCCCACCAAGTGTCCCCATCTTTGTCTTTTCATTTTTTGGTTTTTGTTTCTTTCTTGTTGTTATTATTATTATTATTGTTCTTATTCCTTTCCTTGATCTTTATTTGGTTCCCTTATATTCCTCCTAGGGGAGGAACACTGCTAAAAGAAATAGAAGAAGATACAAAGAAATGGAAAAATATCACTTGCTCATGGATTGGAAGAATTAATGTCATCAAAATGGCCATCCTACCAAAAGCAATCTACAGATTCAATGCTATTCCAATAAAAATTTCAATGTCTTTCTTCAAAGAAATAGAAAAAATATTGATGAAATTCATATGGAGACACAAAAACCTCGAATAGCCAAAGCTCTCCTACTGGTTTCTTTTACCTAAATACACTATTTCCAAATAACCTGGAAAAACAGTTCATTTTTTTTCTCCTAAACACAAAATCAAAGCAATTTCAACATTTGACCTACATGTATTAGCTTTCAGTAATTTAAAATTATTGAATAATTTAATAAATAACAAATATTAATTTAATAAATTATTTAATCAATAACATTAGGTCACCAGCTGATGTATTACACTTAGAATAACTTGGTTTGATAGTCCTCCTCATTCTACCATATTATAACCTCTTTTATTATAACCTCTTCTTCACCTCACTTTGTCATTACGCATAATGTTACCTGAGATTCCCATATTGAATTAATTTCTTCCCCAATGTTAAAGTAATTTGACCATATACTAATATTTTTGCCATTGCATCCACAAACAAGAAAAATATATTTTATTTACAGCAGTCATTTCACAAAATAATTAGTGTATTTTTCATTCTCCCTCTGGTAAACAATGTAAATAAGCCAATGTTTTAGTTAGAGCAGTGTAACTTTTTAAAAATATTTTGTTAGTCCATAAATAGCCCTATTTCAATTATGTGAACAAAAAAACAGCATATACCCCCCAAAAAAACCTATAAAACCTATATTTTACCAACCCATCAGAAGACAATTCAAAATACTGCTGTTTATGTTTTTACTTTTGAATTCAAGTAAAATCTCATGCCATAATGCAATAGATCTGTTCATTCACCATGAATCACAGAATATACTATATGTAAAGCTTTGTACTAAATATTAATAGAATGCATTCCCCACCCAGAAGGTGTCTGTCCTCTAAAATAGAAGGTAAAATATATACACAAATTGCTGCAAGAGGGTAGTTCAGTGAATGGATATCAAAGTGCAATAAGAATTAGGAAAAGAGGACATTAAGCCAAACTAGTTGGAACACAGCTCATCATAATGGGTCTGTAGATCACATGGCATTTCCACAGGACAAATGGTATCTCCAGGGCATAATGGGTTCGAGGAGCTAATAGAATCTTTTGGCTTCACATTTATATACTTCAAGATGGTGTCTCCAAATAAGTTTGTACATACATCAGATTTGGGTATGTGTGTTAATGTTAATATTCTAAGTGTAAGTATTGGAAACAAATAAATCTTTGTAAAACAATTTGGACAAAAAATGTAGTTGGCAATGTGTTAGATCTCCCTGGCCATGTAAGTGGCTTTGCTGAGGGGGATGGTATGACAAAGAGTGTATGTGAGTTCTGGAGAGAGATGGAGATGAGTATAGCAGTGAGCTTTATCTCTGGGGCATCCAGCATATGCTCAGAAATACAGTTAGAGAGAAGTCTGCAGAGCAAAGTGGAGCCAGATAAGGGACCTTATACTTTAGACAATTAGAAGTTACTATATTAAAAAAAAATGAAGCAAGAAAGTCTAAAATGCAGTTTTCAAATCACATCTAAGCCTAAAGATAAATAAGAAGAGCCATAAAAATATGAAATTTTCAGCTTTTTGGAGAAAGTAAAAAAAAAGTCTTTAAGATCATCTTACATCATAAAAAGGTATCTAAATAATGTCCACTCTTCTAAAGAAAATATGCTCTAGACAGTACTATTTTGGATGCTTCAATTTAATTGTGCTGCTTAAACAACAAAGGGAGATGTGAGTAAGGAAAATGTCTAGGCAGGCCTAGACATTAAATATTCGGAATGCAGTAGCAGTTTCAATTACTGAAACTAGTATGAGTTGTCCTTAAAGCAAAAATAGATGTTATCAGAGGTTGAAAGCAAATTTGGCCTTAGGCTGAAATATGTAACTACTGTAGGATTTATACAATAATATGCTAACATCAACCCACTAGCAGCAGTGCAGGGACTTTGGGCAAAGATTTGCTCCCTGGCCTCAGTTTGATGTTTATGTTGGTGACTCCCAAGTTCCAATACACATGAATCATCTGAAGATCCTGTCAAAAATGATAACAAAAATGTAGGAGGTACAAGGGAAACCAACCAAGGCCACTGCTACAGGAACCATGTTTTGAATAACAAGCAACATGACATAAGCCAAAATCTCAGAAAAGATATTAACCTGGATTCTACTTTGATATTTTTAGTATGTATTTTGGTATTTTCCTTTTAATCTTATGGATTTATTTACTTTTTTTAAAAGATCTATTTACTTATGCATACTAGAGCTGGGGTACAGGCTAGAGTCATGGGAGCTTAGAGGATTCACCAGAGACAGAGTGGGGAGCAGAATAGGCAGATCCACCAAAATACACTGCTGAGGGGAGCAGTGGGTAAGGAAAGAGAGGTCCCCTCCCCTAACGGCCGGGGAACAAACTCTCACTGCTGCACCTCTGATGCTTCAACCCTCTGCACCACCAGAGAAGCCCCATCTTATGTATTTATTTTACCAATTTTAAAACATTGTGATGACCAGAAATCAGGAAGCTTTATCAGACTACCAAAGGGCACTAAAATTTTTAAGAAGATCTGAAGTCAATCCTTATCTGAAGCATTAATTCACTCATTCATTTCTCTTTTAAGTGTCAGGTACTTGGGCCGTGGTGATGCAATGATCTGGATAAAATTATCACCCAATGACAGGAAACAATAGTAAATCAAAAATATTACACCTTGCGCTTCATGGTTATTTTTTGTTCTGAGAAAATATGAGAGCATAGAATAGATGCTCTTTCCAAGTGTTATATTCTACAATTCCATCAACTGAGCCACAGAATGGGGAAAAGGCTCAAGGCACATCAAACTAAAATGTACTAGGCAGTGTAATAAATACCTTGAAAATAGCTGCTTGCTGTCTTTTTAGTTATTAATTTTTATGCAACTTGAAAGAATTCAGCAATTTATTATGTGATCAAAACACACTATATTTCTTTCAGAAATTCAATTTTAAGTAGGAGAATGGTCAAGTAAATTCTTATTATATTAAACTAGAGTAGCTTTCTTTTAGCATTTTTATCACTCTTAGATTGTTGGGTTCTGTTTTTCCTAAATTATTTTCATAAGCTGTTTGACAAAATGTTCATGGTTCCTTAAAAAGTTGTTTCTATATGTGACACAGTTAATAAAAAATTAGTCAAAATCAATGTTTCAATGCAGGCGATCAAATCCATGGATTGAAAACTCTTGGGCATACAGGGGTGATTTAACATTCTTCTAATACAAGTGAAACTGCTTCGTATGTTTCACCTTGTTTTGTTTAGTTTGAATTAGATTCAGTCAGTGATATCTTTTTTATTTTAAATTATATATTTCCCTTATTAGCTGCATTACTAATGCCTTCTCTTAAAGAAAAAAAAATAGGTATTTCCAATAGGGACTTAGGAAGTTTTTTCTTTCCTCTTGAGTAGTCCTGAAAATAAGATTAAGATACCATTTTGTAATAGATTAGGAAACAACAAATGAGTAAGGACATTATTTGGATGATTGGTTTACAACCATTAAAATGTGTGTCTCCTGATAAAAATACATCACCTTCACATACAGCAAGAGTTTAATAAATACTTATTTGATAAGTCAGAAGGAAAAAGAAAATTATAGATGGTTTCACTTACAGGAAAAACAACCAAAGGCCTAGAAAAAAGATAAAACTTGCAGGCGAACCATAGAGTTGAGGCATACAGCAGGGAAGGAGGAAGGAGAAGGTTCCAATCAGGGAGGAAAGAGCACAAGGGACTATCCTAATGGGTCACAATGCTGTGTAGTGGGAGAACTAGGGGACTACAACTGAAGAGAGAACAATGACATAAGAAAATATTTTTAAATATTTTTTAAAATACTTATTTGACCAGCTAACACACCTGTATTGTCCAAGAAATATGCATGGTAACTGTTTCAGCCTACACTGGTTAAGAGACTAAAAGAGATGCTCCAGGCCTCCCTCTGGCTATGCAACATAAGATGCTCCATTTAATGTAATAGTTTCTGTCAGTTACAAGAGGCACTTTGCAGCACTTCCCTGTCTGCATCATTATTTCACTCCACAAAACAAGTGAAACAAAATTTTTCTTCCTAGGAATGTTATGAAATGGGAACAAAACAGGTAAGTAATTAAAACTAATTTTCAACACCCCCAAAATCACCTTATTTCCATGTTCATAGAGCAAAGGGTTACCAACTACTTACTCAATCCCAAATCAATTACACACAAATAATTTCATTTGTTATATACTTCTATACCCCAGTGTGCACAAAACTATGAAAAAGCTCAATTTCTAATTTTTTTCAATCATAATCTACTCTACTACCTAGAATACTTTTATGTGTGCAGTCACATAAAGTGTATATTTGTTTACTTTTATCATCTTCAACAAAAAAGTCTTTGCACTGGAATTCTTCACATATCCATCCGTTTCAATATTCTAAAAACTTCTGTAAATGATTACTCTTTACAAAAGTACAATTAACTAAATAAGTTAGAACGGCCTCCCCACAAAAAAAGAAGGAAAACACTTTCCAAGATTAAACATAAACATCTTTCTTCATTCTTCCACTTCCAATATTTCCTCTTTGAGTCAAGGCAAAAACCAATGAGAGACTAAGCTGTTTTTCATTTTCTATATTTCTCCTTTCTTAACATGGCAATTATTTCTCATACAATATAATTTACTTTCATAAATATCAAAATAGGTAATCACAGTCCCATTCATATAGTCTTCTCATCGAGTACAAAATAAAGTCTGTGGAATTTTGAATTTCAGATAAAACTGACTGTATGTTATTAATAAAATAACCCACGACTAGGCATTATTTATATCATGGACATGCATAGCAGGGGCATAGGGAAGCCTGTCTAAATAAATCTGGCAAGCCTGTCACAGTATCCTTCTACTAAGGGAGTTATTTATAACTCATTCAATGGGGAGACAGACTTGTTTCTATCAAATTTCCTAGAAATTTTACAATCTAAAGTTTAAAGAGATAATTTCACTGACTTTTCATGAACCATATCATTGACCAAGTGTGCGATCCACACTTACCAAGTACCTTTCAGAGGACACACTGACTAAGATGAGGTCATCTCCAACTCGAACCTTTTCTCCTTCTGATCGCTGCTTTGAGGCAGGATGAATAGTCCACCAACAAGCTTCACCTGCAGAATGTTCAGAATGTTTGCAAAGCGGGTCACAAATTAGTATTTTTGTGTCCTTTGGATAGATTCCTAGGAATGGAATCGCTGGATCATATGGACTACATGATGTAAAAAAACAATAATAATAATAAATTAATTAATTTTAAAAGGTGAATCAAGAAGTACCTTTAGTTTAAAATTGGTTTTCTATGGCCAGTAACTCCAAAGTAAAAGAGGGAAAAGAAATAAACTTAAAATCAGTCTCCTTAAAATGAAATTGTCCTACTCACACAGCCTGCAGAAATTTGACAATTAATGTAAATTAATCTCTTAGATCTTGAAAATCAAAAGAATTAGGCTAAATTAGCATGGGGAAAGACATACTGAAATGCAGAGATTCTTCTCATAGAAACTGGTTATGACACGTGGAGAAGTTTGGTGAACTTTTCCTCTCTACGAATTGCTTTAAAACAGATATTTACTGATGCTAAATTCACTAGGCATGAAGATCTGACTTCATTCTTTATACAGTCATATATATGAACACTATTCACATTGCTCTCTGTAATAAGATCTAGCTTTTTGTCACTGGATTTTCAAAAGCAGTTTTGCAATTTTATACTTCTTTTTCAATTTTTCAGTGCCAAATGTGAGTTCCATAAGAGCGACAGACTTTGTATGTTCTGTTCACTAGTTTTTCAGCTTCAATGAGGCACTCAGAAAAAGTTATCTTGTGTAATTGAGAAAATAATCGTAAGGTAATGTTTCTTAAGCATTCTGATAGTCCAGATGTTATCCTTGCCCTGAGCTGCTTTTCTTACATTAATCAAAGCCTACCTTGAACATCACTTTACAGAATCCCTTATTTTCATTCTCTGAATTCACATTTTTAAATATTTATTTATTATGCATGCGAGAACTGAGGTATATGCCAGAAATGTGGGAGGTGAGAGGATTCACCAGAGACAGAGTGGGGAACAGAACAAGCAGGTTGACTGAAATACACTGCTGAGGAGAGCAGTGGGTGAGACAGGAGAGGTCTGCTACGCCATGTGGATTACCTCCCTGGTCGGGGATCAAACTTGTGCTGCAGTGCCTGAGGATAGCTTCATAGTGCTGTGGCTTAACCCCTTGCGCCACCAGGGAGGCCCCACAATTCAAATTTTTAATGCTGAAGGGATTTTTCATTCAGTTATTCAAACATTTATTAAGTACCCACTAATTGTCAATCATTGCTTTGATAGTTGGGGATACATCAATCAACAAGGGAAAAGTATCTGCTTTGTGAGTTAATTCTGGTCACAGTGGGCACATAACAAGCAATAAATATAATAAATAATTCAGTAATTCAATAGAGAGTAGAGAGCTATGGGGATAACAGAGCAGTAGGATGTAGGGAAAGAGAATACAATTGTCGTTGTTGACTATTACATAATCATCTCAACATATGAAGACAACTTACAGATTGTACACATCTTTTCTTTCTTTTGATAGTGTACTGAAGTAAGTCAATTAAAATGAGAAAAATAAACAAACTAACAAAAATGAAAAGTCTATATTGTCTATATGAAATAAAAATCAGAATGCTACATGGATCCTTTTGGTGTGAGGCAATCTTAGAATTCATGGTACAAGCAATATGTTGGTCTTTTAGAAAGTTAATTAGGTTGCTAATATGGTTTTGTTTTTATCCATTTGTTGTTTGTATATGGAAAAGTATTTTTTAAGCTTGGATAGGGGTGAGAAATCGATAGAGCTGAAGGAACAAGTTAGTAAGAGTTGGGCTGCTTTATTATTTTTCCCACTTGTACATTCATTTATTTTTAATTTTAAAAGTTCTGCATGCACATCATAAAAGATGTCAAATCATACAGCAGTGTCTAAAGACTAAAGTCCTCAGAGCATTGCGAATAAAAACACAAAAGAAGTTTATGGTCTCCTACTGAAGTCTATTTATCTCCTGTTCTCCAAAAGAATGAATCTGTTAATATATGCTCTTTCTGTATCAAAAATATGTAAATACATGTCTGTTTAAGACAGATGGATAAAAAGGAAAGAAGCCTGTATTTCCCACCTTTTTGTTGAATACTGCCATTGAATGTTACATTTGCAGAATGAAAGATATTTTAAAGCTAAAAGGAGACACACAGGGATACGCCATAAACTAATCAGTGCACTTGAACAGTCAGCAGCTGTATGATGCTGTTTTCCTATCAGAATTCCTAAGAACAAAGTTTAAAGCCTAGTTTGAACCTCTAGCTAATTATGCAGGATGACCAACCAACAAAAACAATCATACTTCCTCTTTCTACTAAAAATCTTCCTTGTGAAGTCATTTGCTTTCTCCTGACTCCACCTCCCAGAACATTCATCTAATCCTTCTACCACTTTCCATCCCGTTGGCTGCTGCCAGTGCAACCCCCACCATATTTTCTCAGAACACAGCTTCACTGTGGGCCAAGGTGCTCACCTGTTGTGTCCTCTTGCAAGCCAACATCAAAAGCCAGTTTATCAGTTGACGATCGGGAGGTGGACAAGCAGCACAAATACTGAAAGATACAAAATCAGTGGTTGTCACTAGACATTTATAGTCATACCCGAGTTCAGTTCTGAACTTGTTTGGTATCAGCCTGTCTCTACTGGATCAGTCTTTTCTTTCACGTCTGAAAGTTTCTGTGCTAAGTTCAGGTCTTTCATTGTGAGGTAGGATAGTATTTATACAGCATATATTAGGAGAGATGATATAAAGGAAAACGATGTCTTTTGCCGTCATTAAAAGATTAGGGGATCTGTGTTCTGTCAGTTAAAGAAGACAAGTAACTGAGAGATGCTTGTACATCTCTCATTTCACGTGATATTCATTAATTGGGAGTGAAAGTTCAAACTGACCTGAGAGTTAGCATCTTTCTCCCAAATAGAAATTTGTAAATGATTCACTTCTATGTTTTAGTTTTGTTCTCATTTTTAAAATGGTAACTCTTAGAAATTCATCCAGCAGCGATTTGAGTGAACAGCATGCCACCTCACCGAAATGAAGTTTATCATGACCCCACATATGGAAACGTGTGTTTTCCTAAAAGTAATTGAGCACTCACAACACCATCTTCTCATCTCTCTTAAGTTTTTTTAACTGCATATTTTTGGACAATAAACTTCAAGATAATTTTTCAGATCAACTTCCCTGCCCCACCCCTACCTCAAAAACCTTATTAAGTTTTCTATGAATGAGAGCACAGAGAGACCAGGCAAGTGCACTCCCAGTAACAGGACTTAGAGATAATTATGGGGACTGAATAAGCCCAGATTCCCAGCCAGATTCCCTGGATTATTAAGGCAAAGTTAAGAAAACTCCTTCTAAGGAATAGGGGCTATTCAACTCAGTGCATGTCTGTGATTAGGAGGAGGAGGAAAAAGAATAGTCATTCAGAGACAGATGTACTGGCATGGTCAGTGGAAGGCCTGGTCAGGGGGATGTAAAATCAAATTGACCTGGAGACTCCTGCCTTTTGACTGTCAAACACTCTCATCCAAGGTTGCAGAAAAGATTCTAGAGAGTCCCAAATAAGTTCTCCATTAGTAAGGCGTGTAAGTCTGACCTAGAAACAGGCAGCCCAGGTTGGTCCCTGAGACTTCTCAACTTTCCATCTGAACTGCCAAATGTCTTGTCTTAATTGAGAAAAAGTAACAACTTTACTATACTTACTTTCCCAGCAAAAACATTAAGTGATTCCTACTAAAATATTCAGTAATATTCCTCAAAAACTAACATACATTCTCTATGTATTTCTGTATGCAATATACATTCTTTATGTATATGATGATTAATATTAAATTCTCTTTCTTTAATGTTCACAGCAACTATGAGGTAAACACTATAATTATTCCACTACATGTTAATTAAATTCCATAAGGGCAAGGGCTTGGTCTTATTTACTACTCTATCCAACACCTAGAACAGAGCTTGGAATATGGTTAGGACTAAGTAACACTAATTGAATGGGTGCATGAATTTTTCAGATTCAATGACATGCTTAAGTTCAGCAAGGTATCCGAAGCTGTTCAGCATGCAACAAGGTGAACTGAAACCATCAAGTCCACCTTAACTCATCTACTATATATTCAGAGCAGTTTTCTTAAAATTAGCTTTCACATTTATTACTTAAGCTGTTCATATGTTTGGACTGCTACTGAAAACAGAATTGTTTCCATGAGGTTTTAGTATGCAAGTACTATATGCAAAGGGATTATTACATACAGTTTCATATCGTCCACTTTCCTAATTTTATTTCATAGCTTGCTACATTAGTCAGGATTTCCAGAACAATGTTAAGTAAGCTATTCTTGTTTTCATTTGTTTGAGTTGTTTTGTCTAGAATGACTTCAGTGTTTGACAATATGATGCTGGTTATGGACTTGACATTGGTATCTTGCCCATCCTTGAGCAAACAATCATCAGTGTCATGTTTTTATTAGAACTGGGAGGTTACTTGTATTAAAAAATCTTTTCAGCACTTGTTACGATGATCACAACTTTTTCTTATTTGATCTAAATATATGATGTTATATACTAAGCAAAATGATATTCAAGTCATTGTTTACATCACATTTAAACATTTTATATACTTCTCTTCCTGTGATTTGAAATCCCACTAATTAAGGTTTTCAGTCGGGTTTTCATGTCAATATTCATGATGGAAAATGACAACTTTTGTGTGTTTTAGGTATTGAATCAATGCTTAGTCTACTACTCTGGGAAAATTTACATGTTTTATTAATTACCTCCTTCCCAGAAGGAATAATCACTATAACATTCTTACAGATATTGGATGATCAAGTAGTAACTAAAATGAGGTTGATGAAGAATTCAGATAATGAGAAGCATTTATGTTATGATAATATCTTTAGAATATCAGGATAAAAATTTGGTTACATAAGACCTTGAATATGTAAATGAATTTTTTAAGAACAGAAACAACTGAATATTTTAAAAATCATCAAAAACTTTCATTACTGTGATCATGAAAATATTTTTCTTTTGTAATTTCCAAACCTTATAGAATATGCATTCCTTTTATGATTTAGTCAACTTAAAGAATGGAATGAAACTTTATATGTTACATATAACATACATAAGAATATAAAAATATGGTTAAAAATGAGGAAACTCTGCCTTGGAGGGCCTGGTGGGTAATATGGGATAATTGAGTGAAAGAAGGAGCTAATGGGAAAAAGAATAAAACAGTTAAGAAAGAAAGCAGAGAATTTAGTCTAGATATCTCAGGCAGTTTTTACTTAATCTTTCTGTAATTCTCTTTAAACAAACTGCTTAATTTTTTTGTCTAATTTTATTTCTAGTAAATGAACTGTTTAAAACCAAAAAAAAGTTTCTTATTTCATTATTATACCTCTCTCCTCCTAAAAGTAAGATATCAAAAGTAAGATATTAAAAATAGGAGTCATTTAAGGATAGCATTGAAGGACTCTAAAGGCTTCCTAACCTAACTCTCATCTTCTACATGAGAATACAGAATACAAAGATATTAAAGAACACATACGACCAAGATCATGAATGGCTAATGTCTAAAATGCCACTACTAATATTTCCTGATTATTTCTGAACGTATCCTCAAGACCAAAGGACAGATGAAATCAAATGCCTACTCACCATGCCACTGTAGGAGTGGCGGAGCAATATGGCATGACCATAGAGCAGCGTCCGATGTCCACTTCCTTGAGCTGTCTGCACACACAGAATGGGAGAAATACAAGCAAACAGGTAAACTTACTGGGCCCAAAAAATGCTCTCTTGTTCTCAAAGGAAAGTTTAATGGGAAAGAATAAAGGAAAAACTACTGAAGTGCTGTGGAAAATGTCTGAATTGGAAAAAGTTCGCTGAGAAAACCTGTACTGTGGAACTAGCAGTTAATCTAATTCTTAAAGAACATGATTTCAATAAATAGTAATCATAACTTGTCATTATTTATTTATAACCTATACTTCCCATTATGTGGCTATGTGCAATTGGGCAATGGGACTTTGGTCACCTTGTAGTCCAGGGGCCTAGCAACAGGTCTGGCACACAGTGAAGACTCACTTTAGTATGCTTTTGTTTTTTTGGGTTTTTTGCCTTTTATTTATTTATTTTTTAATTAATTATTTTTTTAAAATATTTTAAAATTTACATATACTTGCCATTAATTGTAATCCCCATGTATTCCCCATCACCATCTCACCAGTGCACCATCACCTCAG
>JAGFMF010011673.1:447629-487623 GCA_019455555.1 Galemys pyrenaicus
TAGGAGTGGGATTGCTGGATCCTATGGAAGTTCCATTCCTAGTAGATTGAGGAATCGCCATACTGCTTTCCATAATGGTTGGACCATCTTGCATTCCCAAATTGCCTTTTTAGCTCTTTTGCCCATTTTTGGACTGGGTTGTTTTCTTTTTTTCTGTTTAGTCTGGTTAGTTCTTTGTGGATCTGTGTGATATTTAGTATGCTTTTGAATCACCTAGAAACCTATTAAAACAGGTTCCTAGTCTACTCCTGAAGGCTTTGATTCAGTGGGACTGGGGTAGATAGAGGTTTATTTTCAAAAGTTCCTAAATGGTACATTTGCTGTTGTTCTGGGGCCACACTTTGTGTAGGACAAGCATGGAGGACACTTAGCCTCAACCCTTTCTCACCTCCTACCCCAATTCCCCTACACTCCAAACATGTAAATTACCCTGCCCTGAAAAGGCCAGCGGCTTCCGTGCTGTTCAGTCTCTCCCCCTGTAGTCTCTTCTGCCATACCAACGGTGCTCTGAAACACAAGTTAAAGACCTCTTCCTCTATGAAGCCTCATCTAGTGTTCTCAGGGCCCCCAGTCCTGCATGTGACCATCCTCCAATCCCTACATTAAGAGCCCCTTTCTGTCCTGGACCAGACTGTGCACCCCTGAAGGACATTCACCTTAGTTCTTATTCTTAGCACAATGGCAAGGTTAGAAAGCACTCAATAAACATTTGTTGATTGAAAAGATGGATGTTGGGAGCCCAATCCAACGTGGGTAAGGAAACACAAGTGCAGGTGTCATGGTATACAATTGCAAGATATTTATGAAAGAGGAAGGGGCCTCAGATTGCATTGCCCACAGAAAGAAACATAATAGGAACTGGAAAATCAGATCAGGTAAGATCGTGAATGTGGTATGAAGGAGTCTTTTTTCTGTAGGAAAAGGAGGGACCTTCTTTTCATAAAATACCTCCTTTTCATATATTCATATGTATATGTAAAGTACAGAGTACAGAAAAAGTTATTTTAATATCCAACGTTAGTATACACTATTTACTAAAAATGTATTCCCTTTTTATTTTTCCATGTAACTTCTTAAAATAGTTTTATTGACATTTACAACTGAAAGATCTCAGGACCATTCTTTAAAAATATACTAAACTATATTAAAATTATAAGAAAAAAAAAGGAAAATCTCCTTCTCCACATACTAAGAGGAAAAGTGAAAAGTCTACTTTACAATAATATATTCGTCCTCAGGAGGAGGTCCTCTTTAGAGGATATTTTGGTTTTTTATTTTTATTTGATTTATTGTGGCCAAGAACAATTTTACTTAATTTGTCTGATTTGGATCTCTTTGTAGGTAGCTAACTTTTAATTCAAGAAATGAGTTCCAAAGATGTAAAACCAGCTGGACTATGATAACATTTGACAGAGCAATGAAACATAATTGTCTTTATATGTATACATTATATTATTTTTATTGTAGTAACTGGTTTCACAACACTGCATATTACTTAGTTTATTTTTAATAAAGATGAGGATTTAACCAAAAAGTGCTAAGTGCTCCTTTTAGTGTAAAGCTTTGCCTATGCAAAAAAAAAAAAAAAATTCAACAAACACACACATAAAAGTTCACTTTGGTTAAGGTAATAGGGAAATAATTTAGTGTGAATTTTCTTTTCTTTCAACTAAAAATTATACACAATTAGACAAGTACTGATTTTACACTAGATTTTCTCACTATTTAAAACCTAATTTTTGCTGCACATTTAGTATTAATAGACCTTTTATGAAAATATGCAAATAACCCATGCTAAATTAATTTGGTTACTTAAAAGAGTACTGTTAACACAAAGTGGATGCAATTACTCTCACGTGTCTACAGTATCTTCCTTTAATTGAATATTTTAAAATAATAGCACTCTAATTGGCTTTGTTTCAGAAAAAAATAAAACGCATATTTTCTGTTTGGGGAGCAGATTGAATAATGTGTTCATTCAACAAACAGTCATTAAAAAAATTGTGAATGTGCAGTGTATCCAAAGGAATCTGGGTTTTCTTCTGTTTGGGGTTTTGGGATTTGTTTTTATTTTTGGTCAATTGTGTCAATTTCCTTATTAAATGTGGCCTAGTCTGAACAGTATTTATGAACTTCCTGTGATGTAAGGAACTACTGGTACTTTATGAAACCATCTCTGGGATTATTCCTTCAAGAGTCTATAGCATCCTCAAGATAATGGTACAGCAAACTCAAGGCTGGCCAGCCTTTCAAAAATCACACTTTTGGAAAGATAATTTTTGTTTTTGTTTTTGTTTTTTTAAATTGACATGTGAACTATTCCTTGAAATTTAAAAAACAAGCAGACTGAATAATGTTCTTAATGGTAACAATAAAAGGAGAATTAAGAAATCAAAATTTTATGTGACAAGTAATTCTTCAGTTCACATTAATGCCATGTATACTTTAGTCATGACAATTTCCAGTAAATAGTACACTAAAACACATCCTTCCCATTCATTCAATAAATACTTATTGGATGTCTGCTGTCTCAGAGATGCAACACCAGATGCCATGGGTGTGAAGTGTGAGTTCACAGTCTGATTTTCTCTGCCCTGAGAATAAGAGTTTTCTGTGAAATCTCTAATTAATCATTAATTTATTAATTATATACTGAATTTCATGTGATTTCCTTCAAAATATTTACATACTAACAGCAAAGCAAATGAAAGTTCAAGAATTAATTCTATATGTATTTCTGAATTCCATCAACTAGATGATGGGATTACAAAGTCCTTTTAGTAGAAGTAATACTTTTAACTTAGCAGCTCTTGAGGTACTTACAAGTGATTTAAGTGCTCTGTCTGTCCCTGAAAATGCAACTGTCTTTGCACCCTAATTTCCCCATGATTTTTTGAGTATGTGGAATAGTTTGTAAGCTGTCACTAGACTTTCAAGATCCCTCTGCAGAACCAGAGTCCAGCTTTTGGAGGCTACTGGAGTATTCTGAAGACAATGGGGATTCCCCTGCAGACATGAAGGGCTCTTGTTCTAGAGAAGACAAAAGAGTAATAGCTACCTACCATCTCCAACCTACTCCCGCTAGTGATTCTTCGTGTTGGAAAGCTAAGAATATTGATCAAAGGCAAAATCTGGTTTGATGAAAATATGATTTTAAAAGGTTTTTTTGTGTGTGGGGGGGGTGAGGCTGGTCCTATTATATGAACAACATGGTTAAAATTACAAAACAGTGTAAGAAAATCAAACTGAGGGAAGGAAAGTCCAGAATACATCCCAACAACATCTAAGCAATATGGCTGTATATATTGTCAACAACACTCATCTCACTTCCCAAATATTAATATTAATACTATTTTAGCATTATTAGGCACTCCTACATCCTTTGACCTTTCCAGAACCTTACCAAAACTGCCCAATCTGGAGGTCTATTTTGTACACAAAAGTTTTATTGGAAATGTTTCTACATTTATATTTATTTAGAGTAATATGCAGTCACAGGGCATAATTTATTCATCTGTAAGCCTTCTCTGAGGGGAGGCATTACTGTCATAAAATTTCAGTTTGCTAGCAGAAAACTGTAATACGTAAAGATAAAATAGTAACAACTAAGATTAACTAAAGAGATTTATACACACATAAAAGTATTGGTTCTGTATTTCTACTGCTCTCTGATCTGGGTTTTTTTGTTTTTGGTTTTTGGCTACGTGTTTTTTAAATATATGTTTGTAATCTATACTTGTTTTTGAATCTATTGCTAGCATTATTGCTGATTAATACCACTTAATTTACTAACTATATAAAATCTACATATCTTAAGCTCTTCCAATTTTCTAACATTCTTTCTGCATGATAATCAATGTAGGATATTTCACTTAATTCCAGACCTGTCTAATGCAAGAGTATTTTTTTTAAATAAATCAGACTTCATAGGAGAATTATTCTATATATTTTGACTGCTATAACATAACATAGCACTTTACAAACAAAACCATGAGCTCCTAAAAAGGTGTTTATAACTATAAGTAATACTAAAGTAAACTGTCAAAATTTAAAATAATAGACCAAAAAAAAAAAAAACAAACAAAGTTGCATTAGAAGTTCTTTCAGAGCATTCAAATATTTAGAAAAGCGTTTACGTTTAGCCTCAAGTAAGAGTACCACTGGGAAACTTAGTTGATGTAGGGAGGGAAAACAAATTTATCTCTATGAATAAACTTTTATATTATCTGAGAATGACTCAAAATGCAAATGTAACAACAAAAAGTTGACAGGAGTGGCAAAGAATTGCTTTCTTCTTCTGGAGCCTGGAGTTTTGGTTAATCTGAGGGTTATTTGCAGCAGGAAGTCTCCAACAGCTGTGCTATCTTTAATTGAAATCACTGCGCAACTTGTTCAAAGGTGGTTATAATAATTAGCAAGGATTCTGTCTTCAATGGAAAAAAAAAAAAAATGCTTGACAAAGCCACTTGAACTTTGCCAAGACAGCCATTTGGCACTGGGTAACTTATTTGTGATGCTAATAACCAAAAGTCTCCTGAGGGAATAGATCAGGCATATGACAGTTCTAATTAATCATTTAGGGCCACCAAGCAAAAATGGACTCCTGTAACAAGGAAGCACTTGTCTGATTCTAAGAGGTCAAGTAATATTATCAACACGTGAAACAAACCGACAATGAAAGGTGAGAGCGTAATAAAATTCATCATCCTTTTCCTTTTAAGCAGCTTAATTTACTAGGATTTAATGCACATGAACTCCACTTAGTCAAATTCTAACCTTTCAGATCATCCAATGCAGGTATAAAAATAAGGCCTCTGATATTGCAGTTAAAAATATTAGGTTAGTATGCCATCTGGTTTAAACTAATTCTATACCATCTTTTTATTTGCATTGATTTTTATATAAATCTGCTCTCATAAAAGAGCTTGAGTTATAAATTCCATTTATTCATCTCCAGTGGGAAACAAATGGCAATAGATAAAGAACTGCAAAGGGATTAAATGATAAAATGCAGATTTAGCAAGAAAAAAACAAAACAATTTTCCTACATCAGATTTCATTAATTCTTTCCTTTTTTTTTTTTTTTTTGCCAGGAAAGGACATATTCATGTTTTGCTGCTATTTATAATATGAGACCTGTGATAAGTATATAGAATTGAAATGTCCACTGTTTCAAAATTATATGTATATCTATATAACTTACAGATTTCCATTAATGGCATAATAATGAATTTTGCTCTTCTCTTTTAAAACTGCTCCATTTTTCTAATTTGGTATATGAATTGAAAAGGGGTTAATTATTTTCATTTCTCTTGAAGTAGTTTAGAAGTTTCTTAGTTCCTCTACTAATTTTCCTATATAAATTCCCTGTTGTATTCAGGCAAGATTTCTTATAAACAAAACAACCAATATAATCCCCACAGTGAAAATTCTAAATAGAGAAGCTTTCTAAATCTGTTTTAATAAGAGAAATTCCTAACATTGTGCTCAAGAAAATTTAATGCTACAATATGACCCAGAGATGTCAAATGGTATTTATTAACTTGACAAAACTAAACATGTGATTTACTTATTTAAACTTAAAGGTTACTAAATATTATATAATATTTTCAAACTTTAAAATGTGGAGAAAACTGTCATGAATTAAAAAACTGAACAAACATACGTATCCAAACGTAAAATATACAAGTATTGCACAGAACGAAAATGATCCAATGTCTTACCTTCATCATGAATTTCTGTAGGGGCATGAGAAAAAAAAAGAGAAGGTATTAAATACAAATTACTTCAAAAACTTATTTTAAAATATCTCTTATTTATTGAGACTCCATTGTCCTAAATGGAGTCATGTCAACAATAAACAAAACCAAAAACCACATTCACTGTGTTGTCACAACAAAACTCAGTATCAACTACATGCTAGAGAAAAGCTGTAGCAAGCAAAACTCTTGAAAATATTTTCACATTAGTTATTTCTTTTTCTGTGAAAACATGCCACTCTACGTTAATGCGTGATTCAATGTATAACATAACTAAGCACCAAAAATAAACCAAAGATAAAATCTTAAAATTTACTCTGCAAATGCTTTCAACTTCTTACATTTCATTTTTTGCACAAAAATGCAGTGATGTAAACAAGGAGACAACAAAGTTCCAAAGAAATAGTGGATTAGAAACAAGTAATATAGATCATAAACTAATTGACTACCATGAGCTGCTCCTATTTCATGCAAAATGACACATACAATTCCCTACATACTACATATTGTGAGATGTGAATTTCAAAGAAAAATCACAAAGTGCTTCTTTTCTCTGCAAATGATAGTCTCTTCTCATGATGTGTTATAAACTCTTTTATTCTCCTAAAAATGAAAATAGTTACAATAGAATTGCCATTTTTAGGAGAATAAAAGAGTTATAACACATCATGAGAAGAGACTATCATTTGCAGAAAAGAGAAACATTTATTGTGACTAGTTTCATTTTCTTTAGACCCATAAGATTTCTTTGACTTCACTCCTAGAAGAAATACACAGATGAAAAAGAGCTAAGAAGGAAAAATGCCATTATATTTCCAAACTTAGGGCGAAACTGAGTTGTCAGGAGCATGTAAGTCCTACAGAGAAATATATACACATTCAAAATAATGTTCAAAAAGTCAGAAAGGGAAAG
Organism: Galemys pyrenaicus; assembly: GCA_019455555.1. Classification (NCBI taxonomy): domain Eukaryota; kingdom Metazoa; phylum Chordata; class Mammalia; order Eulipotyphla; family Talpidae; genus Galemys; species Galemys pyrenaicus. The sequence continues at coordinate 454,302 of JAGFMF010011673.1, forward strand.
TCTTATAATATAGAAAGATATTTGTAAATTTCACCATTGTTCCTGAAAACATACACACGTGGTAATATGTATATTAATAATGGCAATTCTATTGTGACTATTTTCATTTTTAATATTAAAATTTTAAGTAAAAATTGTAAAGAACCATTTCATTCTTAGCTTGGAAAATGTAGACTCCTTAGTTTCATTTTCTGCAACCAATATCAATGTTAGTGATAATAGGAAGAATTTCCCATGTTGATACTGACCAATCACATGTCTACACTTCATCATCAGTATTATAGGTATCACTAAAGGAATTAGGAAAAATCATTTTTAAGCCTAATTAGAAAAAAAACCCACAATTTTGCTATAGAATATGGTTTATAACAGATACTTTATGAGACCTTTTTAACTGATCTAGTTTTAGTGATTTTTCCTTCAGAAATGTTTTCAGCCTGATTTCAACAGTTATCTTTATCAAGCTACTTGAGAATTGTAGTTCACAGAAAAAGAGTGCCTGGTGGAGTTAATGAGGTCTGCTATTCATAATTTCTAAGTTTTGTAGATTGTAGTTAGGGCAAATCACAGAATAGGATGAATTGTTAGGATAAAACAGAATGAATGCTGCAAATTAGCAAAGGCTAATATATCCTTCTGGAGGATGAAAAAGAATAGCATTTATAATAGACATATTAGTTCCAAAAGGTAATTAAAAACATGAAAGCTTATTTGTGGCATTAAAGACAACTGTTTGTACAAATCAGCTATGGGTCAGTTTGGCTTAAGGGATAGATATTATCAAAGTTATAATTTTATGAGGTATTCAAAGAGATCAGTCACACACAAAGGAGAACAATAAGAATACTTTGTTTTATTATCAATATAAACACTGCAAAGGTATGACTGAAAGTAACAGTGAATGAGTAACAACAACAAAATAAAACCTTTAAAAGTTGATAGGATAGAGAGAAAATAACTCATGTTTAAAGGTAAATATTGAAGAAAATAATCTCAATGAAGGGATAAAAATATTATTTTATGCTCCAATAAGCTTAGTAAAGGAATTAATTAGATTTATTTCACACATGAACATTTTACTAGATAAGAAATTTTATTACAGGTATAGAAATGAATAATTAAAAAGACAATTACAGTCCGGCTTCTAGCATGGATTCTGTCTTAGAAGAAACATTTGGATAGTGACCATTTTACACAGAAATGCGATGGGGACATTTTAATTCTTTGAGATAAAACTGCAATTGGCAGTACCTTAGTGTCCCAGTTCAATTATTTCAAAATTGACGGGTCAGATAAAGTTTCAAATTCAAATAAGAGTTGGGGCATAACCCTTAGTTATACCACATAACATGAAAAACAGGAAGAAATATAGTAATCTTATGTTTTAACTCAAATAGAGATGGCTCTGTGAGTCTAATAGAAACAAAACTAGCAGCACAGTTGATTTATAAGCATACATCACTTGATCTATAATAGTATTTTTGAAAGACCTAAGGGATCTTCTTAGCATATGCAAATGACTGTAAGGAGAAAAATCAAACAGCAATACTTTAATCTGAAAATTGTAATCAAATATTGGACATCAAGTGAATGCATAATTGTATTCAATCTGTTACTGGTACAAAGAAAGAAACAGCAATTCAGGGATATTAAAAAGCTCCTCTACCATAATTATGTCTTTCAGTTCAACCTTGAATTTTTTGAACTGTTATTCCAGTTTCATAAAATGACACCTGCTTTAAAAATTTAGTACTTCTATAGGTGGAATTGTTTTTGGAAGTTAAAAAAAAATTACTGAAATGCTTTCTCAAAAATTATACAGATAAGGAATTAGCAACAAAGTAAACATTTGACGGCTTCTCATTAAAAGGATTTATCCAACAAGACAATCTGAGAAACTAGAGTAAAATTTTGATTCAGAGGTCCTTCTAAATGAAGATTTCATTAGGGAATAAAATGTCTTATTCTACATATAAAATATCCATCGGTTTTAAGCCTCTTTTGACATTTTTTTCCTCTACCTGTATCAAGAGGCTAAAATACGCCATAATGCTCTGAGACTAAGGACGTATCTGTTAACTTTATTCTGCTGAGAAAAGGTGATCTCACCACCCAAGCCTCGATGTGTTGACTATTTTAAATTATTGGTGCCCCTATTAATTCTTAATTCCAGAAGAAATTAACATTAACAAATCTAATTCACAACATATAGCAATATACACTATCTTATAGCACGTGTGACAAATATGTCTGTGCTTTATTCCTTAGGGAACCATGTTGATTGACAGGCTGTTCATAGGCCCAGAAGCCTTTAAAATGCTCTGGGTTAGCCTATGAAAGAGCAACCATACAAAACAGAGGGTGGCAATGCCGTGCATCACTCATATAATGACCATCGTGGGCATCTATTTACATGTCCAGCCTGCTTTTTTATAAAAATTCACTACATTTGGGGAGCATATTGGTAGCAAGTGTTCTCTTTTGCAACCTATTACAACTCCTACACTGACATGATTTAAATGGACTGTTTTTTCTTTTGAGCGTAATGGATTTGACATAAATATGAATATATGATTATCTAGTTCTTTTAGAAAGGTAAAGAAAAATTAGTAATTCTGATAAATTACATTTTATCTTTGTGTTGCATTTCTAAATAGCTGAGCTGCATGCATGCTTAAGATTAAGCAGAAAAACTACTAAAGTTTTCTTTTTTCCCACCTTTTATCAGAGAGAATTTCTCTAAATAAAAAAAAATAAACTGATCTCCACAAAGGATAGATGGATAATAATGACCTCAGGACATTTAGTCTGACCTACATTCAGATCACTACCTACTTATAAAAAAAAGTTATCTCCATCAGGTTACCTAAGATTCTATACTTTTTTTCAAACCATTTAAACATGAACAAACCTTGGTAACATGAAAACATTTCACAGATGTTTACATAATAGTTGCATGTGAAAATGCATTATTTTTAAAAAATTACTATTTATATTTTGGTTTTAAAATTACAGTAGTATCAATGTATTTTTTAAAGACTAAGTATAGGTACCAGATAGCATTCTCGGTATAGCTAACGCTTCATATATATAAATATTGCAAATTTTTCCTTCCCTTTATCATCCCCAGCTTCATCATAACGTGCGATCCCGGGCTCCATGTTAGAAACAAATGCTAAAGGTAAGGGTTACTGAAAGGCTGGGAATGGATTAAGTAGAAATTAAAAGCTAGTTACTTTTTAATTCAGGACTCAAAAATATGGTTTGTTTGTAGAGCAGCATTTGATTACTCTGTGGGCTCATGTTATGACTTAACACAAATGCTCAGAGACACCAGCAAACAAGAGGGTGGGAAGGACAGAAAACAAGAGAAATTCATTGAGATTGACTGACCTTTGATGCAGTTTCCCAAAATTGTTATTAAAAAATGTTAAAGAAGTCACCTTAATTTTCATGAATATTTAAGAAGTGTAAGGCTCCTAAAGGTCTAAATGCACTCTACACAAGGAGGTGTAACGGGGTGTAAGGTAGGACATCCGTCTCAGAAGAAAGAGACAGCACATACAACCACATTCTAAGTCATACTGTTATCCCACCTCAGCAGGGACACCTGAGGGGGTGAAGGGAAAGCCATTTGCTGACCTTAGCTGACCCCCAGATCCAGTCTTTAGGAAAAGATAGGTGAGCAAAGAGATGGTTTCTTACAAACAAAGAGGTGCTTTCTTACAGAGAGGTGTTGGTTAGTCTGGAGCAAGATCCCTGCCTCCAGCTGGAATCTAGTGAGGGGGTCACCAGGGACACCTGGGTCCCCAGGAGTTAGAGGCACCAACACCTTATTCTACCTGGGAATGGACAGAAAGAGACCAAGTGAAGGACTGTGAGAGCAGAATGTATGACAGCAACTGGGAAGGCACCACAATGCCAACAGTCACCCTCTAGTGAAGCAGCCTGGAACTACCTTCAAAGTTGCCAAGAGAAAGAGGGATGAGGAATAAATGTCCCTGACTGCTAGAGGACAGGCACTGGGCTGAGCAAGAGAACCACCTGTCAGACAGGCCTGGGGAGGGGTGCTCCCCTAAAAAAGCCTCCCCAGTGCCCACAGAGAAAGTCAGCCTTAAACCCCTGACAAGCCTGATAAAGGACAGTATAGAACAATTTTTCTGCAATGTTCCTCTTTGTCTCTTTCCCCTGTACCCTGAGGGGGTAGGAAGCTTCAGATACTGAGAAAGAGCCACCAGGGTCAAAAGGCTCCCCAAGCCCTTCACTCCAGGCTTCCTGCCTGAGGTCAGAGCTAACAGAGAAGTCAACTTGAATTAAACTCAGAGTTATGCTATTACACATTTAATTATCAGAATGAGACTGGCATGACATGAAATGACTTGTATGTTTCACTATCTGAATATGAGAAAGGCCATAGGGTTTGATCTAGTTTAACTGAAGGACTGAAAATAAGCTCCACCACATAGTAGGTGGGCTTAGGGTTATACTGTTTTCTGTTATCCTTCAAGGAACCATTACAGTTCAATTTCAAACTTACTGATACATAAGAATTTAATTATCAGGATCCTCAAAGAAAGTATAAGTCTAAATTCAAATCTAAAATTTACTGGGACATATACACAGAATGATGATAAGTTTTCTAAAACATATCCAGTGGGTTATTATCATTATATGATAGCTAAGTGAACACATTTTAGCCTCAATATGTTTTATCATTAACATAATAATATTTTAGAATAAGAAGGGTCCTATAAACAAGGAGATTATGGCCACAAATGACCTCCATAAAATTAGAGAACTAGTCACTTATGTGAAATTGTATGATTTTCAGCTCAATGATCTTCCCATCACTTTCTCAGAACTAGAAAGCAATCTCCACTATAATATTTAGAAATATATGTCATAAGAATAAATTTTGATAGAGACATTATAAAAATAACAGAAAAACCACATTGGGAAGCAGATAAAAAAAAAATCCAAGTGCACAGAGAAACAAAGGCAAATACTTACAGACAATGTAAAAGAATGTTTTATTTATTCACATATTCTGTTTCCAAAAGAATTGAAAGCAGCTTGAAAAGCTGGCCGACAGCCACTCAGTACAGATCTGGTTATAGCAAAGAAATGCTGGAATGAAAGTGAAGGGGTGCAAAGATGAGAAAAGACAGAAGGCCTTGCTTTAAGGAGGCAGATGTGGGGGAAGGATAGTAGACACAAAGGAAGATCACAGAGACAGTCTTAAAAAGAAACAGGTATTAGGCCTCCCTGGTGGTGCCAGGGGGTAAGTCACGGCATGCTGAGGCTATCTGCAGCCACTGCAGCATGAGTTCAATGCATGGTTAGGGAGGTGACCCACATGTTGCAGCAGACCTCCCCTGTCTCACTCACCACTCCCTTCAGCAGTGTATTTCTATCTGCCTGTTCTGTTCCCCACTCTGTCTCTGGTGAATCCTCTCACCCCACCCCCCACACACACACCTCTGGCCTATACCCCAGTTCTTGTACACATAAGAAATAAAAAAAGACAGAAAAAAGTAGGCCTCCATTTCTAAGACAAGTATAATGTGAAATTTGAGTCAGAATTTTAACTATAGGCACAAAAATAATGAAAATTTCAAAATAAAACATTTGGAAAAATCAGTAATAGTTCAGTTATAAAGATGAATTTGTTGTTGCCAGAAACATAATATGGAAGTAGTGTTTCTCAGAAATCAGTATATGGATATCACACATGATGGAAATGGTTAATTTAGAAAACAAAACTTCCCTTGTATATAAAGGGCTGAAAGGAGTGAAAAGGGGCAAAAAAAAAAAAAAAAATCACAAAAAGTCAGGTGGGCATCCAGTGTTTGGGAAACACAAAAGAAATACCACTGAAAGGATAGAAAAATTCTCTAAAGATGGCATCCATCCAGAGAATTGGTTCACAGAATCAGGAAAAATAATAAAGATAAAATGAAGAAAACAAATAATCCAGTCTAAGACAAATTCATCATATTTAGTCACAGAGCAAAGAAAAACAAAACAAGTCAACAGTTTAAAAAAGAACCCTCACTGTTTTGCATTTGTGAGGAAAAAAAGTAGATCCTTGGAATCCTCATTGTTAGTGAGTCTAATTTCCAATCAGAATGGTGGGGTGTTCAGTTTTGAAACGTGTTTTTTCTCTCTTTCAGATGCAGAAATTGAGCTCAAAGTATGGCTACTTGTCCACTCGTTACACAACCTGTCCCAATTCAGAGTCCCACACTCAGTTTCCAGGATCCTGTGACAGCATCTTGTTCCACTTGACAGTGTCATCCACCTTCGCTTCTCAAGCTTGTAAGCTTGTAAAAATAGCTAGATAATACACAGAAGAATATAAGGGCTAAGTCATGGAATTTGAAGATGAAGCACTCAAGATTTTCTTTGGTAAAAGACATACAATATCGGTAATAAAAAATCTTCCTGTTGACCGGAGGTATGTCCTAACTACAAAGTCAATTACTTAAAACTATATAGTCTAGAGAAGAAGAGTATTTTAGTATATCTGAATTCAGATGAAGCAAAACCAAAAACTTTATAAAGTTCTAACAAGAGATTGGGAAAAATATTTATTCACTACAACATAGCAGTTATTTTGAATACTAACAGTACAAGCCACACTAGGAAGCAAAACAAAAAGATTATAGAGGCAAGAGCAAACATGCACTCATTTAGATCACAATTTCTTTGTAAATACATGGAAACACATACCCATTTTTCCACATCAACTTGCTGTGGAAAGAAAAAGTCAAAATAAATAACAAGCACACAAATAAGTACCTAGCAATTATTGTCATTTAAATAAATTGAAAGGTGGTCCCTATACCAGTATCTACTTCCAAATTTAAATGATGAGAAACAGTAGTCATACTTTTAATTAATAACATTTAATTTCCTCAAACAAAATATTAATTAATTTAATAATCAGAAGTTCAAAAGGCATTATGCTGGAAATGCACCAAGTTCACAATAACATATTCAAAAGCAAAAATGAACATTTACCTAATTCTCCAAACTAATAGGCCTCCTAATTTAGAAGCTACTATTGTCCATCTTATACAAATCTAGATAATAGAAAAGTTAATTTAGAAACACTGCATCTAAGTATAAATTTCTCATGAAATAAAAGTAATAATTTTCTTACACCAATCTTTCAAATATTAAAATTTTACAATAGGCCTGCCTTGCCAAATTATTCTGATATTATATCATAATCAAATTACCTTTAAAATTGCATTTATTAATGAAATTACATTAGTCTAATCATTATTTGACTCTTTAAATAGTAAATGGATATGATATCAAGGTGTAAAAAAGGACAAATTAAAGAAAACATGTCAACAGAGATTATATTCTATGACCTAGCATGCCTAGCAATTTGATCAGAATAAAGAAAAATTCCACATTTAGGGATATACTCCATCTCAAAGGTAATTTCCCATAAAACACCACCTTTCCATAGCATATATAATTATTGTCCTCTGAGGACTAAGGTTTGCTTCAGAGACTTCATGCCTTTAAATTTATTTGTAATTTTTTTCCTTAGAAAATCCATTAGTCAGATAATAAACTAATGCTACTTAGGTAGAGAAAATGGAGGCCATAGCTGAGTATCTCCATCCTGTAGTAAGCAAGTTGCTAGACAGAAACATGCACAAAATGGATACAATGCATATTTTTAAAATGTCAAAGTATATGATATAAAAATATCAACCAATTATCTTTACAATTTTTTACAACAGGTAAAATTGTTTTCTAACACTCTGAAATTCAATTCAAAAGCACTTGTAACGTATTACAATATAGTTCTTAGTAATTTTTGTTAGTAATAAGTTTAGTCCTCAGAAATATCTGTTCTACATTTACCTCCAACTTTTGATTTTCAAAAACACACAATTATTATTTAATAAAGAATACTTTATTGAATGGAAAGACCATGCTTTGCTATAAACTCTTAAGACATTTAGCTGTTGTATAAAGTTCAAGTCCTCATTTTAAACATTATGCCATTAGAGTGATGAATCTATTTCTCTAGATGGGGGCAAAGAGAGGTAATTTAGTCGTGTCCAATGTAGTGTAGTTATCATTTACTTTTCTACTTCCAAAAGAACAAATTATTGTATTCATTCTTTTCTAGGAAAAATAAACCAAGAAAATATGAAATGCGTTCCTATTCATATATATCAGTAAAACAGGATATGACAAAACAGTGATTGGCAAAGACATATTATTTCATCATTATTTTCACTTTCATATGTTCAACACACACACACACACACACACACACCTCACTGCAAAGATAATGTTGTGGGATTTCTCTAGAAGAAAGAGAACCTGAAATGCTATTAGTAATAAAAACTTTTTTATGCTCTATATTACAAAAGAGAAATTGTTTTTTACGTAGCAAGAATTAGTAACAATCATATGACAGAATCAATACCAAATGCCCAAAGAAAGGTTTAGCAATAGCATGTGCTAGGGTGAATTATCAGATAAACACGTAAGACAAGACAAATGGTCCACAGAATTAAAAGACTGACTAAAGAGCAATAAAGTTGTAATTATGCATAAGCCAAGCAGAGCAATTTCATGACACATCTCTTGTTAATGTTAACAAGAGTCATTTAATTAAATGCCTGCAAACAGTGGAGAGAATGATTTAATGGAGCGAATCAAGGAAGGGAAGTAAAAATTTCACAATAAACCACCAATTTTAGAGTTTAACCAATCACCAAATCCATAAAGCATATAAATAAATGAACAATTATTTCAGCAACATATCATCCAAATATGTGTGACTTTTTAAAAAATATATTAATTTCAATAGAGAAAATAAATAACTTAACATTTGTAGGAAATTACATTAAACATTTTGTCATAATACTAGACATAGGCAGGCTTTTTCTTTTTTTAATAAAAGCAAAACTTCCATTAAGGGAAACAAAATGGTCAACTTAAAACATCAACTTGACTTAACAGAGAGAACATGAGTTGATAATACAAGAGTAATTAATTCTACATTACATTAAATCATCATATGAGAGGCAGAACAATCTTATTTACTGCATCTCATTTTGTACTCATATTTTAATTTGAAAATCTAGGGCATATAAATGCACTATTTCATAACATAGAAAAGGGTTGGTCTGCTCTTTCCAAATAGCTTAACTTTGCTTTACTATTTAAGGTGAAGAGTTTTATCATTATTAAATCTACAGGACACATATTAAGCAGTTACAATGTGACAGACTTTGTGCTAAATAGTGTATTGTCTTACTGTCTGCATTCATAAGTGAGAAAAAAAATGACAATTAAAAACAAACAAAATGTGACACAGCTACTAAATGATGGTGGTTGGCCTTGAAATTGGGTCTTTGACTTCCAAGTCCCACTCTATTAAGTCACCTTTATATATATGAAACCCAAAGTACATCTTTTTTCCTTATTTCAAAAGCTCTGTATACATATTATTTGCAATTGCTCAGTAGTCTATTTCTTATGGTAATAGACTGAATATAAAGTCTTTACTATTGAGCCATGTCATAAGAATATGAAAATTAAAATATTTAAAGTATGTCTACAGTCCACTAACCCATTGTTATTTTTTAAATAAATTAAAGTAAAATACAAAGAATTATCCTAGAAATAATTCTCCATTTCTGTTATTTATTAATGTGTTGAGAAGAACTTGAAATTTTGCATATTGTGTTGCTGGATTCAAAAAACTATTTTATCATTTGGAAGTACCATTACTTTGTTTTGTTTTGTTTTTTATTGAAGCAACATTGGTTTATAATGCTATGTATTATTTAAAGGTATAATACCACACCCACCAACATGTTTAATAAATATAACAAATTCAGAAAAATATGTAATTATGAGTACATAACATGAGAATATATGAGCATATAGCTAACTAAAATATTACTAAGCAAACAAATCCATATAACCAGCACCCAGATCTAAAATTAGTACAGCTATCTAGGACCAGAAGGGCTGACCTTTTTGATTATATACATATTTCTCTTTTTATCTAGTTTCTAGATAACAATAGGTTAGCACTGTTAATCATGACCAATCACACAAGATTAATCATGACATAACATGTAGTAGAAGTTAATTTTCCTTATTTATAATATTTCATTGCATAAATATCACAATTTATCTGTGACAGTTAAATATTCATGTTGTTTCCTGTTTGGGGTGTTATAAGTAATTTTATTTGGGGTGTTGTAAGTAATTCTGTTAACATCTTGTACATACCTTTTGATGCACTGATGAATATATTTCTACAAGGTATATGCCAGAAGTGAAATTATTCAGTCATAGATTTATAAATATTTAACTATAGTAGTTTGCCAAAGAATTTTCCAAAGCGTGATTTTAATTTATTTTTTTATCATCACTAGCTTCACATCTTCACCAATCCTTGGTATTAGTAATCCTTATTTTAGCTTTTCTGGTGTGTAGTTGTAGGTTGTCACAATTTAACCTGCATTTTTATGATGTCTATTGGTATAAAGTAACTTTTCATATGTTTTTGGAAATTTGTATAACCACTCATGGAATAGTTGTTCAAGTCTTTTACCCAGTCTTTTAAATTTGATTCTTTATTGTTTTCTATTTAGGAGTCAAAATTGCTCATATTTTAAAAACATTTTACTCCCAGTGTATATTTGTCTTTTTCAGTCTTTTATAGTTTAACTCTGTTGACAATTTGATTAAGATTACCATAAGTATATAATTTATTAACTTACATTCATGGCTGGTGTTTTTTGTCACAAATAGCTACTCCTAAAATACTTTGTAGAAAATCTATTATTTTGTCTTTCATCTGAGAACTACAACCTATTACGAGTTACTGCTTGGTGTCTGGTGGCAGGGAGGGAATCAAGATTCATTTTCCCCTCATAGAGACATCAATTGAGCTAGCATGACATATAACAAATTCCCCAAAGCACTGCGTTACCACCTATGTGAAATCAAATAACTTACGTATGGATTTACTTATAAACTCTATCCTATTTTGACCTGCTGTTTGGTTTTTTTCAATTCTATTCTGACCTGTTTGTATTTTTAAAGCTCTGTGCTAATTCCTTACTATCTTAATCATTGTAACATCAAAATAAGTTTTGATTTCTGGTAATCAGTTTCCAAATTTGTTCTTTTCTTCAATATTAAATTTACTAATATTGTTCTTCATTTGCTAGAGTGTTTAAAATGGACTTAAGGGAACCAAATAAGGATCAAGAAAAGGAATAAGAACAATAATAATAATAACAACAATAAAGACACAAAAACCAAAAATGAAAAGAGAAGGACAAACTGGGGACACTTGGTGGGGAGGGAAGAGGGGAAGAGTTGAGAGCAGACGGGAGCACAGGGGACCGAGGTGATGGTGCCCTGGTGAGATGGTGATGGGGAATACATGGGGATTACAATTGATGTCAAATATATGTAAATTGAAAAAAATTATATAAAAAATAAATAAAATGAACTTAATTTTTATTAGACATATTTAATTGTATTTGACATCATTTGTAGTCCACAGGGAGTTCCCACCACCATTCATCCGTGCACCATCACCTCAGACCCTTGTGCTCTTTCTGCCCTCATCCCCATCTTTGCCTTACCCTCCCTCCACACCGCCCCCCCATGTTCCCTTTGGTCTATCTTTAACTTTTTGATCTTGTTGAGCTTGTTTGTTTGTAACTGCCCATTTCCTTGAGCTTTCTTTTCTTTTTCTTTTTTTTCTTTTTTGTTGTAGTTGTTGTTCTTTCACATTCCTCCTAATAGTAAAACCATCTGATATTTTTCTCTTGCCTTCTGACTTGTTTCACTGACTATAATTCTTTCTAGCTCCATCCATGTTTCTATAAATGGCACTAGTTTATCATTTTTGATTGCTGAATAATATTTCATTGTGTCCATGTACCACATCTTCTTTATCTAGTCTTCTACTTTGGGGCATTTGGGTTGTTTCCAGGTCTTACCAATTATAAATAGTGCTGCAATAAACATAGGAGTACAGGTGCTCTTTTGGATCAGTGTTTTGTGTCCTTTGGGTAGAACCCTAGGAGTGGGACTGCCAGATCATATGGTAGTTTCATTTCTAATAGACTGAGGAACCTCCATACAGCCTTCCATAGTGGTTGGATTAACTTGCATTCCCACCAGTTGTGTACTAAGGTACCTTTTTCTCCACATCCTCGCGAGCATTTGTTGTTGGTTCTTTTTTTTAATATGTGCCATTCTTATGGAGTAAGGTGGTACCTCATTGTGGTCTTGATTTGCATTTCCCTGATTGTGAGGGATGTTGAGCATTTTCTCATGTGCCTGTTGGCCATGTGTATGTCCTCTTTGGAGAAGTGTCTTTTAAGTTCTTCTGCCCATTTTTTGATTGGGTTTTTACTTTATTTTTCTTGAGTCTTATGAAATCTTTGTATATCTTTGTGATCAGATCCTTGTCTGTTATGTGTAGCACAAAGATTTTTTTCCCATTCAGTGGGGTTTCTCGTTTTAATGTTTCCTTTGCTGTACAGAAGCTTTTAATCTTGATGTAGTCCCATCTGTTTATCTTCTCTCTCATTTTTATTGCTTTGGGGGATGCATCTTCAAAGGCGTCATTGAGATGTATGTCTTGTAGCATTTTACCTATGTTTTCTTCTATATATTTTATAGTTTCAGGTCTTACATTTAGGTCTTTTATCCAAAAAGGACTTAATTTTTTTCACACACAAAACAAAAACTTGCTGAGGTTTTGACTGAGAGTATGCAGCATATTGTTTAATTTGTAGAGAACAGTCTCTTTTATGGTATTCAGCATTCTAACATGTGATCACTGTACACTTCTCTTTTTATCAGGTCATTTTTACTTCAAATTGTTTTTCACTTTTCTTCTATATCTTTTAAGTTATTTTTAATGTGATTATCCTTTTTCATATTTTTTTTACTGGTGTAACATTGGTTTATGGCACTGCATATGATTTATGAAATAGGTTCAATTTTCTACATAAAGATATACATATCCTCCATTAGAATTATTCCTAGGTATTTGCTATTTTCTTACACTAATAAAAATGAACTTGTTTAGAATTATTTTTATTTTTTTAATTTTTTGGCTAGTACATAAAACTGCAATTAAAAGGTTATATTGAGCAGCAACCTCCCTAAAATCCACTTTTAAATTTTAGTAGTGAGAACTCTCACTATCTTTTTTGAACAATGTATTGAATTTAATACTTTGATGGTTTTCATTTTGTAGGTAGCTTCTACTGGATTAGAGATATTTTATTAATTACAAATTTACTAGTTTTATAATGAATGATATTTTTGTCCACTTATTCTAATAATTACTGTGAGAGATGTGGCCCTATACATTGATGATTGGTTAATATCTCCCTATAATTTTGTTAATTTTTATCTTTATATATTTGAGAGCTACAAATTAGATTCACATAAATTCAGTATTATATTTTTTGTAAACTTACCTTTTCATCATCACAAATTTTCTATATTTCTAGCAATACTTCTTGCCTTAATTCCTTTCCTATATGAATAGTTATATCAGCTTTCTCATGTTTGTATAAAGAATTTGTCCTGTTATTTTTACCCTTTCTGTAACATATGTTTTAGTAAATAACACATAATTGATGCTGTTGTGCAAATTACACAATCTAGAATTTAAATTGGACTATTTATTCCATTATCCTATCATTTACATTTATTCTATCATTTAAGTATGAATTTGCATTTACCATATTATAATTTGCTTTCTATTTGTCTCATGTCTTCATTCTTATAGACTTACTGAAATACAATTTATCTAACATAAAGTTCACATTTCAGGACACATAATTCAATGTTTTTCTACATCTATAGAGTTATGACTTATCACCATAATCTAATATTTAAACAAATTTCAGTGTCATGTTATTTTCCCTTTTTTATAAATTATAAATTTTGATTATTCCATCTCCTCTTAGAAGGATTGTACCTTTCTATTCTTTTAAACAGTACTCTAAAGATTACACAGGCAGACAAGGCATTTCATAATTTAATACAAATTAGTACCATTATTACTTTCCAGGAAATGTTAGATCTCCAGAGAAACATTCAGCAATTTTGTACCCTCCCATCATTTGTATTATTATTTTCAGGCATCTTAATTGCACATATTTTTTAAACTCCATAAAACATTCAATTGGCAGTTTTATTTAGTCAGCATTAATTTATATTTGACAACAAAATTACCCTTGGTCTCTTTTTCTTTCTGGTTACTTTATCCCATGAGGTCTCATTTCCCTGCTGCCTGAAGAACTCTACATCCTATCTCCAAATTATCTCAATTTTTGTTTGTCTGGAAATTATTTATTTCACCTTCTCCCTTGATGTATATTTTAACTGACAGAGAATTTTGAGTTAGTGATTGTTTTCCCCATATTGAAGCTTCAATGCCTTTGTCTTCTGGCTTACATTTTTCTATGATGTAATCAGGTTGCTTTTTTTCCCCCTCATCTAGATCTAGTAGTCTTAATTATTTTTTTTGTTTTTCTGGTATTCAGCAATTTTACTATGGTACATGAATTTGTAGATCTTTTTGAATCATGAATTATTGGATCATTAATTTTGAAAATTTATGTTCTATTAAATCTTCAAATATTGCCTCTGTCCAGTCTGTCCACTTACATGTCATACTTTATTACTACAACCAAAGTCTCTTAACATTTCCTTCTCCATTTTTTATGTTTTTTTCTCTATAAGCATCAGTCTATAAATTTTTAATCAACCAGCTTTTATAGTTCACTAATTCATTCTTCAATTTTCTCCCAGCTGCTATTAAACTCATATGATAATATCTTATTTTACTTACCATATTTGTTAGTATTCAAAGTTCCACTGATTTTTCATAGTATATTACATAATTATTCTAAGGTCTATATTTGATATGCCAACCTACACCACCTATGGTTCTATAGATATTACTAGATTTTCTCTTTTGGTCCTGATTCTTTGTATGCCTAGCAACATGTTTTTTATTGTATGTCACATTTGTGTATTAAATTTTTATAAATATATATGAGGCAGATGATGCTTCTTTGAGAGATGATTATTTAAGGCTAGCTGCTAAATGATGAACAGATCACTACACTCCAATTCAGAGTTGAGCAGACTGAGGCCTTCTTTATACTTATAGGACTCACACTAGTTGTGGCTTATTCTTCTCACAGTGTGTGGAATTTTCAGGGGCCTCACTTGAGAGCCTGAAATGATACCCAAGTTCTCTACTCCTTTCTATTACAACTACATCTCAAAGACATTATTAATGTTGAACTGTATAATAGTATTTAATCACATTAGTGCAATATTGAACTTTCTGCTAAGCTTCTTAGTTGTTTCCAGTACGGTAAAGAAAAAGAAAATGTCTTGAGGGGACAACCCTTTGCAGAATGTAAGCCTTATTTATAGCACCAATCCTTCAAGATCTTTGATCTTTAAGTTCTGATAATTTTGGCATACCCAAGCCATAGCCTTTGTTTCTGCAGACCTCTGAGACTTTATAAACCTTTGCAGACTTTCTTGCCTCACTTGCTGCCCAGACTACAACTCAGTAAACGCCCAGAGGGGAAAACTGTATACAGAATGTTAGCTCATCTGATATCTGGGACTTATGCTCTTGAAAGTTGTCTACAGTAGATAGACAATGCCTTCAAACAAAGCCATTTTGTAATCCTTTCAATGTAATTCCTCTTAACTTAAACCTTTAAAACTTTCCAGTTTGCTACTCTTGTCTTTCCTCAACTAGACTACGCATGTACTGAAATGTAGTAATGGAACAACTGAAATTATTCTCTAATTTTTTGAACATTAAAAGACTCAAAACAAAACTATTTTGTTTTTAATCTAGCCAGTTTCCTTCCTCTTTCTCCTCCCCCACCCCCAACACATGTTACATAGAATCCTTTTACCTAGCTATTTGCTAACAAAGGTGACCAAACTACCATATTACAGAGAACTTTTTTTTGAGTAATTACTGGACGTATTTAATACAAAACCTAAAATATTTCATTTTCCATGTAAGAAAATGTACAGTCTTGTGGTCTTTAGCATATAGGCTTCAGAGTTGTCTGCTTTTCTCTTGGCACACTTAAAAAAAGCAAGTATAAATTGAATGCTATTTTAATAAGCCTATGGTACAGTGTTAAATACTAGATACAATTCATTGTTTCCCACCCCATATTTATACCCTACAGCATACACTGCTTTTACATTAGGCAGTCTACACTGCAGGGAGAAAAATGGGTCTCAAATATAAACCAGCCATTTCTTTTAGTGACATCCATTAATTAACTCAAGTTTTCATTTTCTTCACAGCAAGACCTTGTGCACAAAACAAAAAGTTTTCATTTCTCAGGGAGTTTTTTTAAGTCCACGTTATAAGCTTTTACAAGAACACTGGCATTCAGATGAGTCAGTCACATTTCAAAAGGCAATGAGTGTGTCCTTTATCAGGGGAATGGGAAAATACTAATATTTATTGGAAATCTGTTATCATAGATACTACGCTAAGGACTTTTATACTTGCTTTCTCCCCTACAACTCTAGTTGCTTTAGTTAGCAAGGATTTTTTTCTTATTTCTACATTCTTTTTCATATTTACATAAGAATTACGGATTCTCTGGCTCACATATTGAGGCATCTACCTCAGGAGCACTTCCTAGCATGGCTTTCAGGAGCAAGCCAAGTACTTTTAATGAAAATATAAAGTGTTAAATTAGGATAAATAGATGTAGTGTTAATGTTGGAGAAATTATAAATAAGTAAGCATCTCCCCACTCTGAAATATGTGTGATTTGCATTTTAAACTAATGAGACCACAAAATCCATTCTGCTGTCAGTTTGTAAGGGGAGGGAGGAGCCTCCCCCGTGAACTTATTAGACAAATGAAATCACAAAAATAATTTTATGATACAATAATTCACTGAATTATATGTTAGCCTAAATTGCTGCCTTCATTTGATTTCTGTATTAATCTCGCAGAACCCTCACATTTTTTTGATTTGTCAAAGAATGAAATATACCTACATAATACAATAAGCCTGGTAATCTTCCACACTAATACATTTGCTTAAATTAGGAAAGGGTTTTAGAATTTTCATTCAAAAAGTTTGAATATTTTCTTTTAAAGTTTGAAGTAGGTAATAGAGAACTAAGATCTACTGCTTCCTAAATTATTCCTATTTTAGAATAGGACCAGTTCCTGTAATTCTATTTAAATTGCTTTCTGAATTTGTCCAAATCCTCAGGAACATATACACACTTCCTGACTCAAAATTACCAATACTCCTCTCTCTAAGCACAGAATATGTTAAAATGTCTCTTGCATAAGCTTTAAAGTTAACAAATTAAAATGGATGGGTAAGAAAGAGATAATATAGTAGATCTCTTTCACATAGGCTGTTATCAAATTACTAAGTTCAATTAAATACCATGAAAAAATTCATTTGGGAAAGCAAATAATCAAGAAGTTTATGAACAATTTGAGAGGGGGCAAAAAGCAATGAGTTCGTATCAGTCCTATTAAATATTAAAACATTTTCAAACTGCAATGATTAGGTCAGTAATCTGGATACAATAAGAGAAGGGCACAGTACTTAGCATAGAATAACACATCTGATATCTAGGGATGCATAGTTTTAATTACTAAGAAGGCATCACAATACATAAAAAAGGAATTAGATGTCATAAATAATGATTGCTTAACTATTGGGAAAGTATCAACTTAAATATTAATCGTAAAAATATTCTATATGGATGTACAATGAATAATAAAAATTTTCATATAATAAAAAACTCAAATAAATTCAATCCATTTGCTATTAAAAATGGGTGCAAAAAAAGGATAAAAGATTTTAACCTAACAATTCTATGTGATTCCAGTCATAATCCCAATAAGTTATTATTGATTAATAATAAACTGATTTTAAAGCTTATACAGAAAGGCAAAAGGACAGAACAGCCAACACATTAAGGAGAAATATAAAGTTAGAAAGTTGACACTACCCAACATCAATACTTGTTGTAAAGTTACAAAACAAGGTGGTATTGCAAAACAAGAGACAAGATATCAATGAAGTATCATAGAGAGCCTAAAAATAGAACACAAATGTAGTCAGTTCATCTTTGACAAAGGAGCAAAGGTCATTTCAATGTAAGAAGGATAATCTATTCACCAAATGGTACTAGACCAACGACACATCCACTTGCCACCCCTCCAAAAAAAAAATCTACACACAGACAATAATTCCTTCACAATAATTAGGTGAAAACAAATGACAAGCTTAACCATATTATGCAAAATTGTAAAACTCCTACATGTTAACACTGTAGAAATCTAGGTGACCTAAGGTTTGGTGGTGCCTTTTTAAAATATCAAAAGTATAATCCCTGAAAGAAAAATTAGTGCTTTGGGTTTCATTTATATTAAATCTTCTGCTCTATGAAAGACATGTTCAGCTTAGTAATGAAGGATTTGTATCTAGAACATACACAGAACTCTAAAAAGAAACTAAACAAGCAAATTTAAAACTCAGCAAAAGATCTGAATAGAGATCTCATTCAAGAAGGTATAAAATGGCAAATAAGTTTATGAAAAGATGTTCAACACCATATGTCAACAGGGAATTAATAACAAATTAAAATAAAATTACAAATTAAACTACACACCTTTTAAAATGGCTAAAATCCACAGAAGTGACAGCACTAAACACTGACAAGGATGTAGAGCAATAGGGACTCTATTTCATTGTTAAAATGGATTAAAATGGTAAAGTCATTCTGAAAGACAGTTTGGCAGTCCCTTGCAAAAATAAACAACTATTAACCTATGATCCAGCAATCACACTCCTGGCATTTATTCAAAGGAGTCGAAAGTTTAAGCCTTCATAAAAATCTACAAGTGCATAGCAACCTTAGTCATAATATGCAAAACTTGGAATCAACCAAAATATTCTTCAGTAGGTGAACAGACAGTTGTACATCCAAACAATGGAATTATCACCTAGCAATGAAAACAAATGAATTATCTCATTAGGAAAAGACATAGATAAAACTTAAATGCATAGTGGTAGGTGAAAAACTCAGTATTAAAAGTATGCCATTCTAGAGAAGGAAAGGCAATGGTGACAGTAAAACAAGCAGTGGTTTTTAGTGGTTGGGGGTTTGAGAGGCAGAATATGAATAGTGAGGCACAGGGAACTTTTATTTTTTTATTAAACATTTTAATTTTCTTACACCATGTTCATTTTTGTGCAATATGTGATTTCTCCCCACATGGGCACAGGGACTTTTAGGACAGTAAACTCTTCTGTATAACACAGTAATAGTGACTAATGACATCATATTTGTCAAAACTTATAAAATATACAATACAAAACTTACAGAACACGTACCACACTCAATCAAGATAGTAATAATAGGAGACGAATGGGGCTCCTGTTTCAGTAAAGACACTCTACCATGACTCCATGTGGTCATTGAACTAATGGCCTCAACATTATCTCAGAATTCATATGAACAAAATCCCTCTGTAGCACTAGAAATGACTTCATACTAGCTGTCAAAATAACATTCCTTTGGTCTTTGAAATCCTCTTTGTTCTTCACTCATGGCTCCAAGATTATAAAGTTGCCCAAAAAATGTATAACTTCTGAGAGAATGTGACTACAAGTCCAAAAGTTACTTGGGCACCTTTTAGATCTTCAGATATAAAGCTACATGAAAGATTTTTGTATGTGTGCATATTATCTACAGTTCTTTTTCTCCTCTGGGAAAAGTTTCTATGACTTTTCTTTGATTCCTAAAGACACTGGAAAGGGGCATATAATTTCTCATACAGACTGAGACACTTTGGACTACAAAAAGAGAAAATGACAACCCAGCCTGGGCTTGACAAAAGGATGTGTGGTTACCAAACAAAACCCCCTAAAAGTTATCTTCTCATTTACCCTTCCAAAAATAATCCCTTTCTCCCAAAACAGAGAGGCGAGATGAAAATCAGCTATTCTTAACAAGCAAAAGTTCTATCTATGCTTACAGTCTAGTATGGCAGAAACAGAAATTTTGGCACTTTTAAGGCCTTTGCTTTTTGGTTTACAAATACTAGCTAGCAATCAATCCACCAAGTCAGTAAATATTTACTGGATATCTGGGATTCACAAATGTATTATCATAAATGTCAGTGGTGCAGTGAGTGAATACAACAGACCAAAAGTCCTGTCCTAAGGATTTTACCCACAAATGGAGAATAGGCAATCCATAGAAAAGTGAAAATGAAATCCGAAATATTGTGTTAGAGGATAACAAGTACTTCAGAGAAAACTCAAGGTAAGAAAGAAGGTTAGTTAAGGGCAGGCAATGGGGTGGCACCATTTGCTAAAGAGCTATTAACAGAAGGAACTATTATATCAGACTAGAATGTATTAAGAAAATAAAGTGAGAATTTTAAGACAAAATAATTAGAGCATTGTTGGTTTAACAAGTTATGAATATCTTTAAACACTCGTAAATCCAGGTTATCACAGAAATGCACCCTCTGATTCACTTGTTATCAAGTATATAAGTAGCAAAATATTATTTTTTATTAAATACAGGAAAAATCTGAGGAAGATGTCCAAATCAAATGACACTAATCAAATAAAATAATCTATACATTCAAGATTCATAATCTAAAACAGTGCATAACTGTGCCATGGTGATTAAATTACACATTGATTAAATTGGCCTCCTTATTGAGTTTGATGCTGTTAGTCTCTGGAAACCACGTCATTCAAATACACAGAAATAAATTGTATCCTTAGCTTTGGAGTAGAAAGCAGCCTTTCTACAAACAGAAAGACAATGTGAAAAATCTTCTTTTAACAGAAGTTATATATTGCAACCACAGACAAATGTTCACATTCAGATCTAAGTGAGAGATAAATAGCTGTTGCTTGATGACTACTTCCAGCTAAGCTCTAGAGGAAATGACAATCACATCTGCCTTTTTAATATCTGTGCCAATTTTATACATGAAGGACACAAATGTGGTTTTATATACAGAGGCCTTAAACCAGATGCTAGCTAATGATCACATCAAGTTAACAAATTCATTAATTTATTGGTAGTAGAGCTCCATTCCCAAAATGTGTAGAGTAGATTATTTGGGAATTACAATTTCAATATAAATAGCTGGTAACATCAGTCATCTGCAATCTAAACAGACTAATCTAGAAGCTTTCTAAAGCTTTTGCCTTTTCTGGATGAGAGTCATTTATGAGGTGTTGTATGCCTTTATATATATATGTATATGTATATATATATATATATATGGGGCAGTAAAGTTAGGTAAATAGGAGCTCTCATTAAACTACAGGCCATCAAAGCATGCCTCACCCCCTTATTTTATCTTTTCTCTTTACTATGAGATTGCTGACTTCAACAACAAAAAGGATTCCTTTTTATTTGTTTCTCTATCATCAACCCACAAATTTCACAATAATAACTCAATATACCTTCATTCTAAAAGAGGATACAACAGTCTATACTATGAGCCCATTTAGGAAAAACTACTTTCAAACATAATGCTTAGATGAATATAAACCTATCTTTTAGCTGTATTTATCTTCAGGGGAAGGGAGGATTACGAAGTTACTTTCATTTTATACTCTTCTATATTAGTGGGCTAAGATAAGATTATACTGGTTATGGAATTAAACTTAAACTGAAATGTAAGTATAATTTTATTGCATTAGATTTTTTATTATTATACACATGAATTACTTTAAAATATTATTAATCAAATAAACAAATGAAAAAGCAGATAAATAGTAGATAGATATAATTGAGTCCCTACGATATTTTAAACAGGCATCTTGCTGAGGCACAAGTGAAAACTGAGAGTATCATATTATTTTTCTTTAATAAATAATAGTCCTGTTTCATTTTAGGCTCTAGTCTTTTCAAGATAGATATATACTGCTCAATCTAGTTAATAGTATAATCATAGATTTAATCATAATTATTTAATTATGCATTTTAATGGAGATGTAATTTATGCAGAGCAGTAATATATTGAAAGCAGATGAACAATATCAAGCTTTCAAATAAACTATTTTTTCCAGTGAGTCAATAGCCCAGTTATCTGAGGAGCTTATTTCTAAAAACATATGAAACACAATCTATACAATATTAGCCACAAGTAAGGTTTGTAAAGTCTTCCTTTCCCCATTTCACTTAAATGAAGAGAAAATAAGTGAAAAAAGTTATCAGTGTAAAAGTCAACCAGGGTGGACACATCATAAACTCTTAAGTTTCAATCTTTAGCCTGAGAACTTGAAGAAATAATATTTTATATGTAATGCCACTTAACACAAATAAACCAAAATACCAAAAGACTAAGAATAGAAAAAAAATTCAGATCCACTTTTGGAATCACCAACAAATACTGAATACTCTGGAGAGAATAAAATCTTTTTAAACATGAAATGCATGTGAGTCTATGAACTAGTAGTACATAAAAGACAGACTGAAATGCATATTGACTAGAAAACTAGTCACAAAGTACACTTGCCAGTCATTATTCAACTAAATACTTCTAATTTTTCATTTGATCTGGTCAATATCTTACTACAGCTCTTTATTTCCACGATGAAGTAGGCAAATAACAGTACCCTAAAGATGTCCACAGCCTAATCCCCAGAAACTATTAAGTATGTTATGCAGTTGTATGTCACTGACTTTGAATATGGAATGTGGACCATAACCATAACCATAAACCAGGAATGTAGGAATGGAAAGTCAAAGAAACAGATTCTATCTGGAGCCCCACAGGAATGCAGTCTTGTGGATACTGATTTTAGTCCAGCAAGACTGATTTTAGATGTCTGATGTCAAGAACTGCTAGAAAATATGTTTATGGTGCTTTAAGCCACCAATTTTGTTTTAATTTGTTAAGGAAGTCATAAAAATTAATATCTTACTATCCTTCTAATCTCTGACTATATTTTCCCAAAACTTCCTTGGCATCATTCTCCTGTTCTTTTCATGGCCTTAATAGTGACATCTTAGCTCTTCCATTGCTCTTCTCTTATTACGTGAATTATCCGTAGGAAAGAATATAAAGCATAAACATTAAAGGTTAGAGGATATGGACTCATAGCCTAGTTCTACCATTTCCTAGTTATGTACTCTTCACATATAGTATAGCTTCCAGGTATAGAAATTCTATTTTGGTGCTTTGAATAATTTTTCTGTGTTGAGTATTCGATCATTTTTTCATCAAAATTTTCCATTACTTCACTGAACATAGTAATAATAGCAACTTTAATTTCTTGTCTAATATAATATCTGAGGACTGCTTTTGATTTTCTTTTGTTCTTGAAAGAAATATTTACATGTTTCTTTGTATGTTAAACAATTGTAGATTACACCCTGTCCTATTATACTGTTGAATTTCTGGATTCTGCTATATACCGCTAAAGAATGTTGACATGTTTGTTTTAACAGGCAATTAAATTGGTGGGATTCAGACTGAAAACTGCTGGGTGGCAGCAAAAGCCTCAATTCCTTATTGTCTAGCAATGGCACTTGAATCCACATGTGCCTCATACACAGGGTATGAGCATTAGCTAAACAGTTCTTGACTTTTCAGTTGTGTCTTCAGAGGGACTATGTGTTCTAAGTTTTAATTACCACATAAAATTGACTTCCTTCAACCTTCAGGCTAAAAGCGGTAAAAATGGCAAACTCATCAACACCAATCCCATATCTAAGTCTAACTTTCCTCCAGAGTACCTTTATTTGTTCAGCTCTCCAAAACCCTCAGGTAACTTGGGCGGGGGGGGGGGGGGGGGTAGTGTGTGGAGATGATGTTGTTTGGTGGTTTGCTTTGTTTTGTTTTGTTGAATATTTGGTTCAAAGTTTATAATTGTTTTCGCTAGAGGGGCAGGGGCATGCTCAGCTACACCCAAGCAAAAATCAGTAGCAATGATAATGGCATAGCTAGAGTGTCTCCTTGGGCCAAAATTTTCTATGCACTTAGGTTATATTAACTTATTAAATTCTCATAACAACACTATGTGAGAGATACTATCATTCCTCATTTTATGAATGCGATAACTAAGGCACAGAAATGTTGAGCAGCTTGCCTACGCTTCTCAAGAATAAGATTCAAGGAGTTTGAATGTGTTTAATCACTAGGAATGGTACAAAATTGTCTTAAAATTCATCTTTCACTCTTGCATTTATATAAAATGATTTTAAATGAAATTACTCACCTAAGACTGATGATTCAATACTTGATAAATGTATTTTTTAAAACTCATTTGCAATGCTTTAATATTTTAAAAATATATACTTTTATAAAACTCATTTACCAGTAAGTTTAGCTAGTTGCTTCTTCGTGAATTTTGAACAGTCTCAGAGTACAACTTTAAAAAGCAGAGATTTTATTAGAATAGCAAAACTATATTAATAATACTATACCTTCTACAACTTTATTATTCATAAAAACTGGACATGTCTAATTCTGATATTTACCTTTGTTAATAATTTAATCACTACAATATAGTACATCTTTCATTAAAAACAGTGTATGACAGGGCCTCCCCTGGTGGCGCAGTGGGTTAAGCAACGCACTACGAAGCAAATCGCAGCCACTGCAGCACGAGTTCGATCCCTGCTGCCGGCCAGGGGTGGGGACCCACATGGTGCAGCAGACCTCTCCTGCTGTGCCCGCTGCTCCCCTCAGCAGTGTACTTCTGTTGATCTGCCTTTTCTGCTCCCCGCTCTCTGTGGTAAATCCTCTCGCCCCCCCCCCAACACCTCTGGCCTGTACCCCAGTGCTTGTATGCATAAATAAATAAATCTTTAAAAAAAAAAAAAAAAACAGTGCATGACATAGGAATATAAAACATTCTTAGGATTTCTTATAACATTTTAGTGAATTGAACCATAAAAATCATTTTAAGAATATGTCTGCACATTTTATGTATTGTCTTCCTGGCAAGTCCTATTTTCTATTATAATTCTAAAGAATAGCCTCATAAAATCAAATTGTCCCTAAAAGAAAAATTTTTAATGAGCCCTGTGTTGATAGTTTTAATATTAATTCTACATGTCTTAGAAATGACTGTAGAAAGCCCAATGGAAATTCAAAGAAGTTCCATATACCCAATTCCTTCTTCATTCTAATAATATAATCATACGCTTTTCTATGATAACACACATCAAATTTGTACTATAGTTGTGTTTCTCAACCTGTTCTTTTTGAGAGCAAAAAGCACTTATTAGCCATCTCTGTATCCACAGTCTTGTAAGGAATACTTTATAAATGTTCCCCAAAATGACATTAAAATGATGAATGATTGGAACTGGATGATTTATCTATAAATAACTAATATTTACACTATCACAGTCTGAATTTCAGATTGCTAAAATATCATTTGCAATTCAAATTAAATTAAATTACTAATAATAATAATGAGGAAACTATATGACAAAGTGATTGAATGATATAAATCACAATCACCTGAATTATAAATTTCAACTTATCTCCCTTCCAAAGAACAAGATGTTCAGGGAATTTACTAGCTTAATTTCAGTTTTTATCCTTCATGCAATGTACAATCCACTAACAGCAAAGAGACTAACAATCAAGTGGCCACAAGTCAAAGTCAAAAGCCACAAGATTCTACAATTCTCTCAGAAAAAAAAAAAAAAAAGACAGAAAGGCTAGTCAGTGTTATTTTAAAATATACACTCCCCCCCAAAAAAAATACAAGTGAGCCATTAATATACTTCTGGCACTAATGCAAAGCAATGTCTTTCAACAAATGATAATCATTAAAAATATCTGAAAAACTAAAAATTTTCATTAAATTTCATAGATTCCAAAACCAAAATTCTTTCTACTATACTAAATCACCTCTTCATATCTGTGCTTCTATGAAATAGAATCAAATTAAACTATCCATTTAAAAAGTATGTATGGAGAAAGCAGTCATCAAATGGTTTGAATTAACTAAAGTATACTAAAATAGGGAGCCAATACAAAAGATCACCTGAATTATTAAATTCTACTAACTAGAACGCACATAGAAATGCGCAAATGCTAATATCAACTCATATTGTAGCATAGTTGTGCCAAAATTCAACTGGCAGCACCATGTTCTGGGATGATTAGGGGTAAGTGAGGATAAGGTGAGATCATAAGTAGTTGGGGAGTGTAGGGTGGAGGGTCTAGACTAGTTAAAATGACAGAAGGGAGCTTTCCAATGCCAGGAAAATGCAGTCAGAGATTAGCAATAGTTCAACTAAAAAGTATATATACAAGTATTAGAAAAAAATAAGTAAAACAAAATAATAATTATCTGATAAATAATCTACACATGCCATTATTTCATAATCACTAAACCTAATGGTAAAGACTTACCTTTCCCCAAACCATAGAGTGAATATATAGCAAAAACGGTTCTCGAACAGTTCTTCTATTACTACAAAGTCTTTTGTAGTTTTTGCCCTATTATGCTATATTACCATATAAAATAAATCTGAATAGTGAGAGGAGATAGACAGAGGCAGATTCAGAAACAGACAAGGCACACAGAGCCACACAAAACCCAGGAGAGAACAGAAGGAAGAACAAAAGCAAGGATGTGTGTATATGGAAGTCCAGAGAAAACTTGGCCAAGGGGTGGGCACTTCTCCAGGAGTCCTTTCACCTTCTTGTTTTGTGTATTGTCTTCACCGTCAGGATTTAAAAGGCTCTATGAACAGTTTCTAACACAGGTTCTGACTGATTTAATATTGAGATGAAAACTTGCTAGGTACTCTGAAGTCACAAAAATATTATCTATTTAATTTGTAGTCACAATAAGCAAGCCTATGGAATCAAAATAGCCTACATTCGTAATAGTCTTCCCATTCCATCTCCTTTTTTTATATATAATTTCTATGATTTGTTTTGACAAAAATGATGTTGGGATATTGTTGCCAGGTTTCCTGAAGTTTTATGAAAAACATTCATTTAATCAGTGAGACTCAAGAATACAAGCAAATGGTACTAACTACAAAAAAAAAGGCATGGTTCCAGTGGAAAGTTCTTTCCCTTGTCATAGTCAAATGTGTTTATATTCCTATGTACTTATGACAGGATGTGTGGCATTAAATAGTATCAATATTATTTGATTTATTGACTCGCATGAATTTAGAAAGAATTATGAAAAAGAAAAAAGCTTCTAAAGAAAATTAACTAGAAAAGAGTGCAGGAATCAGGTGATACACAAAGGTCCTTTTTGCCATACTTTTAACTTACAAGGAAAGAAATAATTTCAGAAGTATTAGCTTCACTCTGCTGACACATTTCATCCTATAAAAGTGATCTTCCTTTAAGCAAATTTATTGCATATTACTTATTAAGTAATGGTGACAATTTTCTTGACAAAGGTTTTGTCATAAAGTTCCATAATGAATTCAGAGGAGACTTAATGTGACAGTAGGGAAAAGGATGTAAACACTTATGGAGTCCATAGACTTGATTTCTACAAGTGCCAGCAGCATCCACTAATCACATATAATCAGACATGCTAATTAGTCATTCTGCTCTGCTATGATTAAAACGGTGTCAAAGTGAGGCAATGCTATGTCTCTTGGTAAATGGTTCTGAACCAACTACTACTAAGTGTTCCCTAACCCTAACTACCCCCAGAAATTCTCCAATCTATCCCCAAATTGCTCCAACTATCCTCAGACCTCCTCAGTATCCAGCCTCTAGTGTTATGGCTGAGGTTCACTCTAATTAATTGATGCCAGTACCAAATTCATTAATATTTTGAATGACTCCTGAGTATAACCGAAATTTCTCTATAGTATCTCTTTGAGTTAAATGACAATAGCTTCTTCCTAAAAGTTACTAGTGTGAAAGTGAAATTCAGCTGAATGAAAAGTATTCTTTACCTATAGCATCTTTTTCCCAATTTATATTTTTTAATTAAAGGCTTATGGGATTTATGATGGACTTTACAAAACTGCAGTTCACATAAAACATAAAGTGCTACTTAGTTCCTGATAAAAATAAAATTCTAGATTGATAAACTTCTCAAAATAAAATTCAACTAAATAATAAAAATAAAAGTATCTTAAGAACATAAATCCTTCAACAGTATTTCTAATGTGTCCTATTACACAGAAAATACAGGGCTTGATTAGTCAAACCCTATGATGTGGAGAAATAAACCATATTTTCAAATGTGATAAATTTAGGTGTAAAAAGCTTAACAATGAATATAAAAATTAGGTACACTTTCTTTGATACCCATGTAAAAGAAAAATGATTTTTTTGGTAACAATATTTGATTTTCAATGTTGACATGTCTTGGTGGTGTTTACAAGTCAAGATGGTTTAAACTAGTTAAACTGAGAAATGTTGTACTCTAATTTAAGCCTACTCTAAAAGCTTTTTATTGAAGAATAGAAGTTTTTAAGAGACATTCTATATAGTTTAGTGCAATAATTTTAAACTTTGTTGTCACCAAAAATATTTTATTTAAATAAAATATATATGACATATTTGGATCTTTCATAAAATAAGTTGTTATTCTAATATAAAATAAAATTCACCAGTTTCTCCATACTAATAAGCAAACCAATTAAAATACTGAGTTGTGTGTGACATTAAAATTTTAAATCAACAATATTGATGAAATTATGTTACATAATAATTTATCATTCATTTGGGTCTCCCTGGTGGCGCAGTGGGTTCAGCAACGCACTATGAAGCAAACCGCAACCACTGCAGCACAAGTTTGATCCCTGCTGCTGGCCAGGGAGGGGAACCACATGGAACAGCAGACCTCTCCTGCTGTGTCTGCTGCTCCCCTCAGCAGTGTACTTCAGTTGATCTGCCTGTTCTGCTCCCCTATCTCTGTGGTGAATCCTCTCACCCCACCCCCTACACCTCTGGCCTGTACCCCAGTGCTTGTATGCATAAATAAATAAATCTTAAAAAAAATAATAATTTATCATTCATTTTCTGTTGAATCATGTAACTACTAATTTCTTCATTTATTCAGGCCAAACAATAACTAGCAACCAATAATAGTTTCTTTTATGGAAATAGTACAGTTTATTAAACCACACATTGCAGATTATAGCAACAAAAATATTCACAAAACCCAGTATACAAAAGTTTGATCATTCATTCTCATAATTCTAAATTTCAGTTAATTGACTAAGAATAGGTATTAGCCCAAAACTCAGTTATAGTAAGTCACAGAGAGGATTCAATAAACTATCAAGGAAAAATGTCTGATTATCTCTGATTAGGAAGTTTTATAATTAAATAGTTATTCATTCATTGTAGCAGCAGAGAATGAGACAAGTTTATCAGAGAGAATCCTGACATTTTTATTTGGGGCATCCATAAAAGCACTTCTTTCCCAAATTACTCAGAGGTCATATTTGGATAATAATTCCCTTGATATGTTCTAAATTATACTTAACAATTAATCCTGAATACTACAGAAATAACATTTATAAGAAATAATTTTTAATTCTAACTATCTGTTAACACATGACACAGATAACACCCACAGATGCAAAGTTAAAATAGACAAAATATTATTTTTCAAAGACTGTGATTTAGTCTCAGTATAACCTTGGATGTGAAATTCCCACATTATTTCTTATTCTGACACCTCTATAAGAAAGAACATTGTAATTTATGATTTTAGTTATCATAAAGCTATAAAAATGACAACAAATTCTATCAGTCTACCTCAGTTCTATTATCACTTCTGCATGCCTTCTTAATGCTGGTACAAAACAAACCTACAATTTTTTTTTAAATAAAAACATCACCAATAAAAGTAATTAATTTCATGAGTGAGTTTGAGTTGTATTTATTTTGTAATATATATACCAATAAGTAACATATACTTCATGTCTTTTTTTATAAATAAAATGTTTTCTATTTCACTGTTGTCTGTTTAAAATATTCATCATGTACTCCTACTGGTAATACTCTTTCCTATGATATGCAAAAAAAAAATGTCTGATTAAGAAACAGAGTAAAAATTTCAATTTTCCAAAAAAAATTTAGTTTGCAAAACTAAAATCATATCACCATAATTTCATTACTTAATATATGTAAGAGTGCCATGAAATTTTACTTGCCATAAAGCTTAGAACATAGTCACATGATTAGAGGCATTTAAAAATGAAATAAATATTAATGACAAATAGCCATGCATAAAGCAACTAATTAAAATTGTAACAAGAACAGCTTGAAAATGTAAGAAAACACACAAATGTTCAAAGAAAGATTCCATTTTAAACCACAGACATAAGCATGAAGCTCAGTGACACAGATCACCTTGAGGCTGAACATTTTTTAAGCTCTTTAAGACATCACAGGTCTGCTGAATAAAGCAAAAAGTCAAACTTAAGGAAATCACAAGTAAAAGGTATAGGCTTATTTCAGCAACAAGAAATTCTCTAATATCAGTGTAAATCATTCCTATAGTAACTGAGTTTATTAAAACACTGCATTAAATTAAGTACTTGCCCCTTCTGACTTCTCCACTGTGTTGGCCAACATTTCCTGCAGAGCCCGGACAGAGAGGGACTGTTCCAGAACAAAAGTGCAGATAGAGAGGTCTGGGGGGACATTCTGTGTGGAAAGAAGGAAAGCCACCTTTATTATCATTATCATAATCATAATCACCATCATCACCACCAACATCAAGCACACAAGACCTAATTTACCTTCTTATACATCAGTTGCATTCACAGAAAAAGAGGGTTATTCAATTCTCTAATAGAAGCTCACATATTGTTAAAATATATTGTCTATACAGCTCACACGTAATCAAATTTTTAATCTATAGATTATTTTTAATCTATAAATAGCTACCACTTATTGAGTGTTTACCTGATAGGCAACTGCACCCAGAGCTTTATCAATAACTCTTGTGGTTGTCTAAGGTAAGAATTATTACTATCAAAGAATAAAAACAAGAAAATAGAAAAGTGAAGTGACTTTTCCCAAATATAACTACTACATTTTTCAAGATAAAACCAAAAAGTTGATTTCTCCAACACTCAAGCATTCATATCTTCTACCAAGCAGTCAGCCAATAAAAAAATAAAATTAAAAGGAAAGAAAAATACTTGCCTCAAGTTAATATTGAAGTTAAGCAAATATAAACTTGAGTTGGTATAAAATATTCATTTACACAGGCTTCTCTTATCCACAAATATATTTACTCAAGTTAGATATATTTGCCTTCTTACTTGGGATGTAGTAAATTGACTTCTGTTTGTCTGTGGTGTTTTTGGTTTTGTTTTTTGTTTTGTTTTGTTTTGTTTTTTTCATTTTTTTACCCTCCTTTCTTCATCTAAAGTTTTATTCTGATTAATAATCCCATAAATTATGAAAAACCCAAAAGGCAACTACCAAAGAGGTAAAGGAATCAAAATAAAATTTAACAAGCAAGTGAGAGAAAACTATCTCAATCAGGAACAAATACATTTCTACTCAGTTATGCTGTTGTTTTAGATCTGTAGCACTCAGCAGGCCATCCAGCTGAGTGGGGGAAGATACTCACAGGAAGATTTTTATAATAGAAGATTATAAATACATTAAACAGAAAATGAAAGTGAGAATATGTCTTCTTCATAAGAACATCAATAAATTTGAAAGCCTGATGCAGTGTATCAAAATTATTATTTATAATGTTTAGATATTTATTAAACTGTACCAGCACTATTGGAATGATTTTTATCAGCAGATAATGATGTTTTATGGTTTCAAGGAAAGATTAAGTACCAATAATTAAAACTATTTTGAAATGATCAAAGCAGCATAGGACAGGTCTCTCAGATTACTCATACCCCCAAAACCTTCCTAGACCCATGCTTTGTTTCACTTCTATAAT
This sequence comes from Galemys pyrenaicus, assembly GCA_019455555.1. Taxonomy (NCBI): domain Eukaryota; kingdom Metazoa; phylum Chordata; class Mammalia; order Eulipotyphla; family Talpidae; genus Galemys; species Galemys pyrenaicus. Next base: position 486,296 of record JAGFMF010011673.1, read on the forward strand.
GATGCCTGATTTGCAGTGTTTGCTAATTTCAATGTATCCATATCTACAATGGTCTCGTGAAGTTTCTAAATATCTAACTATTAGCTCTCAGGTGTCCATCAGCGCTATCCAGCATATAACTGGACTGACTTCAAACCAACATTCAGCAATTGTTTTAGAATCAGTATTTGATAAAAGTTAAGAACTTGAACTCTAGAACAGATGACATAAGGAAGAATCTTGACTTCACTACTTATTAGCTGTTAACTTTTCCAATCATTGGTTTCCTTTTCTGAAAAATGGGATAAAAATTTATCACCCTCTTATAAAAGTAAATGAGAAAACACAGGTAACGTGCATACCACTCCATCAATAATCTAACAAAATAAGAGGGCTGCATCATTTTTTGAATATTGTCATTTTTCTCCATTAGAAACATTTATGTAGCACTCCTTTCTTAATAATCAGTTGTAAAATGGATTATATTCTGCAGAAATAGTGCTTGAAAACACAAATCAATGGTTATGTACATGTTCACAACCAAAATGGTTCTCCTGTTCTCAAAATAAGGCACATTCTAAGAAATATTTAAAACTTCTGCTCTGTTTATTTTCAACAAGAGACTTATTAGCATAACTTGTTACCTTTTAAAGAAAACTGTTAAATTTTACCACTAAAGTTCTGATATATTCCTCACCATAAAGTAGTATAAACATGTGTTGATACTCATAGATGAATACACGAAGCTTATATATTATAGCAATATTACAATAAAAAATAAAGCAATGTAAAAAAAGAAATTCACCAAAGCTTCCTAAAATGTTAATTAGATAAGTTGCTTATTGTCCAAAAGTTATATACCGCATATGCGTGAAATCAATATATGTCTTTCTTTATCTGGCTTATTTCATTAAGCATAAATCCCTCTAGGTTCAATCATGCTACAGCAACTGGAAGGGATCCATCTTCTCTATACCTGTATAGTATTCTACTATGTATGAATACCATGCCTTCTTTATTGTTTCATCAGTTGATGGACACATAGGTTGTTTCCCACTCTCAGCTATCTTAAATGATGCTACAGTACACATGGGGGTGCATATATCTATTTGAATTAGTGATGTTTTATTTTTCAGGTGAAAACTCAATATAATAACTAGATCATATGGAACTTCTACTTTTAATTTTTGAGTTATCTCCACACTCTTTTCCATAATGGTTTTGTAACAGGGTCATCCCAGGAAAAGAGAAAGTTCCAAAATCCTGGTTCCGCCCTAAGTGGGTGGAGCTGAGGAGAAAAAGAAGATTTCTGCAGAGAAGAGAGAAGGAAGAAAGGAAGATGGAGAACA
>JAGFMF010011673.1:487745-504782 GCA_019455555.1 Galemys pyrenaicus
TGGACTTTTACCCTCAAGGAGATGGGTAACTTTGGATGCTTAACTTAATAACTATATTCTTTGTTCTTTCTTTATTGTACCCTAGTTGTATTAAAGTTCTTTTCCATTAAAGGTTTTGTATGTTTGTCTTAATGCGACGGATGGCAGAACCCATTCAGAGAGGGCAGGCTTGGGGGTTCTGGGGTGCTCCTCTCCCTACCCTGTAATAGTTTCACCAATTTATATTCCCACTAACTGTATGTACAGGATCCCATCTCTCTACATCCCTTCCAATATTTGTTGTTTCTTATCTAATGGATAAAAGCCATTCTCACAAGACTGAAGTGATATCTCAATGTTGTTTTGCATTCCCCTAATAGTAACAGATTACAAACATCTTTTCATGTGCCTAGTTGCCATCTGTATGTCCTTTGGAGAAGTGTCTATTCAGAGCCTCTGTCCATTTTTATTTTATTTTTTCAATTCATGAAATTTATTTTCTTGTACCACTATTTGTTTTTGTACAATATTTTATTTCTCCCCTCAGGTGTAGTCCCCATAGTTCTCCCATCACCACAGCACCCGTGAACAATCTCCATGGTCTCTTGTGCTCTTCTCTCCCTGTTTTGACTCTTACCCCTCCCTCTCCCCTGTGTATGCCTCAGATCTATGGTTAGCTTGCAAGTTTTGTCTTTTCCTTGTCCTCTGTCCATTTTTAAAATTAGCAGTTACCAGAATAGAAGGTGGGGGAAAGGGATAGATAAGTCAGGGAAAAGAGAAAATGTCTGTGAAGGACAGAAGTGGATTTCTAGTGATGAAGTTAGTACAGTATATATGTGTTGATTCTCAAGGCACAACTGAAATTTAGATAATATTATAATACAATGTTACTTCACTAAAAAAGATTATAATTCTTCAAATGCTGCCTGCAACTATAACCCTTAAAAAAGTAAATTATTAAAAATATTCTTTAACTTAGATGTGTAATTCTTCAAATAACCTTGATATGTTTACAGCTATAGTGTATTGTACCATTTATGTTAAGCCTTTTCCCAAATAAATGACATGGTAGCAAACACAATGTCTCATTCATTAACAAAATGCCAATTAAATGGAGCCAAAATGAATACCAAAACAACTCATAACAATAGGCACAGAGGATAATGTATAACATTCTAGAAAACATCTGATTCACAAGCTTTTGCAAGCTATTGATTCTTTTCCTAATTTTAAGTTTTTAACTGAAGTCTTATTACTGAGAAACTTCATTTCTAGAAATATAATTTGAAAGAACTTTGTCTAACCTTAAAATTAGATCTAATGGGAGTGTACCAAATTAAGAGACCACCTTTTACATTAGGCTTTATATTACATCACACCTGCTTCAAAATAGACCACATCAGAATATACAACTGTAGGGTAAAGGTTGATCAGGTATTTCCACCTTCCCACCACTGATGATGGACACCTGAGGTGCTGTGAGCACTCCAGGGTGGGCATGCGCAAGTGGGCACACCTGTGTTGGACATGGGCCTAAATGGGCGGCGTCATGAGGACGCCAGAACTGTGAGGACCGACAGATAGAACTGCGAGTACCAACCAACAGAACTGATGAGAGCAGCAGCAGCAGAGAGAGAAGAAGCAGCCCAGAGGGTGAGATGCGCCGGGGGCTGGGAGGCCTGCCAGCCTCCCGGCCCCCCCGGCACCCCTGCCTGCCATGTACCTGGCCACCTCTACTAAATAAAGTATGAAAAGCCACCGAGGGCTCCAAGACTCTCCTTCCTTGACCCGTCTGCCCAGAACCATCCCGAACCTGCCTCCAGTGCCACCTCCATCCTGCCGCGACAACAACTAAGAACTGCACGCCTATCAGCTTACACATGAAATGAAACATTCATTTTTCATGCAAAAATATATCAGAGAAAGCACTTCAATCTTCTAAATGTCTACCTGGGCTGCCAGAAAAATACTCAGAGCAAGCAAGCAGGAGGTTAATAATGTTTTTTTATAAGGAGAAAACTCCAATTTTATAAGGATTATGGACAATTTGGCAAAGATAAAAATACTTAAGTTAGCAGCATGGCTGTGTGCCTTTTCTTCTCATTAAAATACAAACTGGTCGCTGTTCTCCTCTGTCTAATAAATATTAACTAATCTTAGGGGGGGAAATTCTCAAGAAAAATCATAATGCAGTATCTGGCTTGGTGGGCACTGGAGAGTCTAAGAGAAATCAATTAGGTTTCTAACTGAAGTAACCATCAAGCCATTTGGCTTCCACAGATGTGTCTGCCTAACTCATTTAAAAACCTACTGAAACGTGTCATTACCTTAACTGAACTGCAACCAATAATTTAGGACTATATATATCACAGCAGACCCCAGTTCTTGTCACCAACAGTGTTAAAATTGCATACTAACAAACTCCTCCATTATAACATCCTGATGCCTCTGCTTCTATTTTTTCTCCCTCAGCCTGGAATATTCAGACCCAGGTTCCATGCATAACTATGCAAGGCATCTTAGGTAAATCAGATTGAGCTTCCCCATCTGTTAAGTGGCATAATACTTACCATACTTCAAAGAATCTTTCTGAGGCTCAAAGAAGAAAATCAATCATCCTAAACTGGAAAATATCCAAAAAATATATATAATTTTAACTGCCTAATTTAAGAAAAACTAAATCACACTGAAAGCTCCAAATCTCAGAGAAATAAATAAAGAGAAAAGTGTTCTGCAATCAAGAATGGTGAAGGCAGTGTAACTTAAAATGGAGCAGATGGTCTGAGGTTGGGTCAGATCTGTCTTGCTCAGACTCCCATCTGTTAAGTGGCCTTAGGCAAGTCACCGTAACCAAAAAAGGTTAACTTCTGGAGCTATCAGGATAGATCCTCTCCAAAAGATAAAGTCATTGATGTTGTTATTAGTTGCCAAGCGGAGACAAGAACCAGGCAAAATTTCCCCTTCTAAAAGAGGAATAATATCCTTTACAAAGATACCATGTCCTCGCAGGCCAATAAATGGACAGTGTTGTACTCTAATGGCTTAGATGAAACACCATGGAAAAGAAACATGAATCAGGGAATGAGGAAAACCTTAGCCCATTTTTTTCTCTTTATATTTCTTCAAAATGCTAAATCATAATATTTCACCATATTGCCAGCTTAGAAGCATGATATTTATACACCATCATATTCTTCCAAGGAGTTTATAAGTTCTGGGTAGTTTTTCTTGTAATATTCATTTTCCCTCAGCCCACTTTATAACAAAAAATAGTGAACAATAATTTGCCTTAGAGAAGGAAATGTTTTGTTTTGTTTTGTTTACATTTAGATCATCTTTTTGAAAAACAAGCCTATATATGATCTAACAATGAAACTGATAGGTCTTGCATTCCTCAGGTCTAAAACCTAGGAAATCTCTCCAGAAAAGCTTGAGTGAGTTCATTTGGCAATCTTGACATCAGGTTCAGTTTGAGGAGGATCTCTCAACACGTTTGTTTGGCTAACAGATTTACTAAAATAAGTTTCAGTGAAAATCAGCAATCCATCTCCACCACAAAGAGCTGCAGCTGTGTCAATTTAGCAGTTAATTACAAAATCTCCATTTAATTAGTAGCATTTCAAATGAATTGCTCAGTGTTCATTTTGCTCCTTGGCATATATCTTTTGTAATACAATGTCCTTTATCATATTATTAAGTAGGTAAACCAATTTATTTATTTTACAGTTACTTTAACATACAGATGACTCAAGTATGTCAATGCAAAAACAGAATACACTAGTTTAACATCTACATTCTTATATTACAGCAAGAATAATTTTTCAGGTCAAATCTGTTGACACAAAACTTAGGTAGACACCATTGTTGGTGAGAATGCAAGTGCATGTTATTTTCAAAGTAAAAACAAAATAAGGGAAACCAAAGATTTCTGCTATGAATTACACCTGGAAATAACATGCAGTTATTTAAAAAATGGATCATCACATATAGCCTCCTAAACATTGCTAAGTCAACCCATCTATCAATCACAAACTCAATAAAAGCTCAACAAGCAACTTTTCAGACTCTAGATAATGACCCATGTACTAACTGCACTGAAGACACATCACAACGATGGTGCCCAAGAAGGTGGGTTCCAGCTAAGAAACTTACCACTAAAACATCTAGGATCTGGACCTCCCTGGTGGCACAGCAGGTTGAGCACTGCACTGTGAAGCACCCACCACACAGCAAGTTCGATCCCCAGCCAGGGAGGGGACCACATGACGCAGCAGACCTCTCCTGTCTCACCCGCTGCTCCCCTCAGCAGTGTATTTCAGTTGATCTGCCTGTTATACTCTCCACTCTGTCTCTGGTGAATCCTCTTACCTCCAGCACCTCTGACCTGTACCCAGGCTCTTGTATGCATAATAAGTAAATCTTAAAAAAAAAAAAAAAAAAAAAAACCCAGCTAGGAGTCTCATCACTAAACTCACAGAAATTAATTTAAAGCTGTTTGAGCAAATATGAGTAAATTAATGAGTAAGCAAATGATAAGATCAAATTAAATAGCGAGAATACCGGAATCATTACTTTGGACCACAATTTTACTCTACCCAAAAGAGATGTATTTTTAAGAATTAAAAGGACACATATGTGTACATTAAAAATGCAGTGACTGGTAGTGCCATGATAACAAGCATACAATAACAAACACAAACATAATGTATTTGTTGAACATCAGAATCAGGGACATTTCAGTCGTGCTCCCTCAAGATGCCAGTGAGCCACTGCCAGTTATCAGTCTTGGTAAATTCTCCAGTAAATCTCTGCTGATTAATAATTATCACCTTGTCTCCATCACCATGTCTCCAAAAAGTTTTTGTGAAAAAGGAACTCTGAAGAGAAACAATTTATAGAGTCATGGAAGGTATTTTGTCACAATAGCTATAGTCCCTTTTCTCATAATTTGCTTTAAGAAAGGGTAACAATTTGTATAAACGTGGGTGGAAGCAACCATCAGATTCTTACTTACCTAGAGTTTCACAGACAGTAAAAAAAGGAAGAGAAACCAGAAATTTTGGCTTCCAAAGCAAGTTACATAGGCTGTGCGATGATGTCTGCAAATCTAATTAACTATATAATACGCTCAGACTTACTCAGGCATAAGCATACAAATACCAACCATCTCATTCTGCAGGTTTCTCAATCTGTGAAAATGTGCTGGCTAATTTGATCAATATTAATGTAAAATGACAAGAGCTAAGTTAATTACTCAGTTTTAGTCTGCACAAATAAAGCCAGAATCAACTCAGTAATATCATTTCTGTTGGAGCAGCCGTAAACCCCAAGGCCCAGCCCTGGCCTAGAGGGGAAGGTTTGACAACATGGTCTTCATCCAGGCTGGGTTCAAACCACATTGCTCCCCAGAGCATGGGGAGGAGCAACACAACACACACAACCCAACTCCACTGTTTGAAGTCTGGATCCCATGCCAGCGTAGTGCAGGGACCTGTACTCTGCCCCTGATATCTGAGCAGACTAAGGGAGCCAGTGGGCTGTTGAGAGAACCTAGACACAGCAGTTATAAGGGACCGTTATAAAAGGAAAGGCATTAGGGAACTTGGCCTCCTTCAGTAGGAGCCAGGGTGAAGAGCAGCCCCACCTGCTGGGCAGAAAGCAGACCTCAGGTCCCCCCCATCGCAGGTTGGAGAGGTCCTACATCAGCAGCAGTAGGTCTCTGTTATGAAGGACTTAGAAAGACTTTGCCCCCCCGCCCAGGTGGCCACTCCAAATTTTGGTGGCCTGTCACATACAGCTTCCCCTCACCATTTAGTAACTGGACACTCTCACTGTCCTCTATAGTTCCCCTCTACCCTGTAAATCATTTTCTGTTTGGGGGCACTGAAGCTCTTTTAGTTTACAGTTGTCACAGCAAGAACAAGGAACCAGAACCAGTGGGAGGGGTTCTGGCCCTGTGAGAGTTTTCATATCCTCTACTTGGTAACACTCAGAACTTCAAAACTAACTTCCCTGAGACATTCAACAACCAGCAATTCTTACTAGGAATACTGCTAGTGTGAAATAGAAACGCAATTTCCAGAATGTAAAAAGAATCAGTTAGACACAATCATGTAAATAATAATGGCTATGTCACTATTTAACTGATTTCTGTGTGCTAGGTCCTATTTCTCATCACAAACTAACAAGGGAAGTATTATTATCTCCACTTTAGAAATGAGTAAACAGTGCATCAGAAATGAAATGACTCTATCTATCCAAGCAGAAACTAATATGAATCATATCTTCTTAGCCTAAAACCTAACCCACACTTCCTTCTTTTAGGGAATATCAGCCTGATCTCAGCTGTTGTTGTTTTTGTTCTTTTTGCTTTTTGCTTACAGTCCATTTGTGGTAATATTGATGAAATGATAAATTAAACCTAAATATGACAGTGTATTTAAGTCTAAGAGAACTCACATATAGAATCAAAGCTATGAATAGCACAAACTACATGACTCTGAGTTGAGGGACAGTTTAGAAACTCATAATCTGGTCTGAGCTGCTCTGGGAATATACCAGCAGGAGAAAACATATAGTAATGAAATAATAATGATTCTTCCTGAATGACTGATGGGTATATTTAGATCTAGGAATCTTTCCCTTTCTGTTTTCAGATAACAGAGACAATAGTTTCTGGTTGAAGAATCTCGATGAGAGAGGTATATAGTAATATTAGAAAACTAAGTCAGGGAGATATTTTAGGTCATAAGGCACATAAATGTTATATAGAATTGAAACTATATTTGTGAGATTCAACCTTGATGTATGGGTTATATGAACATACTCTGGCATCCTATTAAGCCATATAAACCACAAGCCTATGACAGAAGCTGAAATAATACAAACACAATTAGAGTAACCAAATTCCATCTCAACTAAATCACTATTTTATTCAGAAGGGGATATAGGTAACACAAAGAAATCAAAGTGTAACTAGGTATATAGTTACAGATACAGTGGAATATTATTTCATGTTGGAGGATCAATTCAGAAAATATTAAAATGCTTCATGAGCTACATTTTTAAAAATTTAAATCATGTTTACTGAACAATTTTAGTTTATAAAACTATATATGTTTTAGGTGTTTAATTTCAAACCTCTGCAACTCTATGTTATCACAGTATGCCTCCCCTGGCCCCATATCTCCCATAATCCTCCACCACTGGGGTTTCCACTAATGGAATAGTGAGATGATGAGCAAGTCCTCTCCCTAATAAGCAAGCTGGATAACACTGACAAAAATAACCTTTCAAGCTACTGGATTTAATCAAAAGCATTTTGAAAAATAACAAATTTTTATGCCTGAAAACTGATGAATGTGTGATAAGAACTGTGTCATTCTTTCCCAGTGCTGTTCCCATATCCACCCAGCTCCACTGATGTGGGGATCTGGCCAGTGTGGCATGGGGTAGGCTTTGAGGACCACTACTCTTGCAATCTCATGAAACCAGTTCACTTGATTTGGAACAAATACCACGATTACTGCATTGTGACAGTGACAATTTCCAGGGAGACCTAACAGCTATTCTAGCCTGATTCCATATATTCCTAACTGAAATTACACACACGCAGAATAGAGCCACACTATCAAAAGGACCCACAGAAAGTCAGTCAGTAATCTGGAGCAGATTCAAAATCTGAACATCTCATGCTCTTCTTCATTCACATGCAGGTTCATTTTAAGAGGGCAGAACTCTTTCAATTCAGAGTATATGACTGCAACTCCGCTTCAGCACTGTCTTATCTCTAAACTGTAGGGAGACAGGGCCATTACTAGGAAGTCAGGTTACAATAAAATTAAGAATGAAAAAAGCAAGTGGAGCAGTGACATCAACAGCAGCAACCACAGGGCAGACATAATGCACAGATTTAGTGCAGGCAAGTTACTATTCAAATTAAAAAACATACAAACAAAAAGAGCAATAGCAACTTTCAATGGAACAATAACAGATTTGGAGTTCCTATATTACCTTAAAAGTCTAGTTTATGAAAAAGAAATGACATGGGAGAAAAAAAAAAACACCAGAGAAGTATAATATGTACAGAGGGGAAATATAGTCAAGAGAAATCTCTAAATGTCCCCAAATGTTGAAATTAGCAGACAAAGGCTTAAGCATTAAATACATAAATGTTTAAAGAACTAAAGGAGACAATGCTTAAAGAAATAAAAGTATGTTATCAGTGAATAAGCAAACATAAAATTTTAACACAAACATAGAAATTATACAACGACAACAAATGGGGATTCTGATTTTGTGTATAAAAATTGAAATAATAAATATTATGGAGGAATTCAACAGCAGATCGTAGATGAAAAGAAAAAGAATCAGTGAACTTAGAGATCAATCTAGAAATATGATTCAGTCATAAGTACAGAGGAGGAAAAAAACACATGGAAAAAATTAACAGAGCCCAGACATCTTTGGATTGATGGAGGACTATGGTGCATTAGTAGTCGGTAACATACATATGAAGAGGGATGAACTTACACCTCTCTGAGTCCTATACATTTTTTGTATACCAAGCTACCTCAAAATTACTACCTCAAAGACTTCTCACCACAAAAAAAAGGGGGATAGCAATTAAGTGACATGAGCAGGTATGAGCTAATGCTATAGTGTTAGCCCTTCATTGCTAGCTAGACTGAAAGTGCTAGCAATAAATGTATAAAATCCACATGGTATACACATCTTAAACTACTCACAAGGAAGCTTGGAAAAAGGCAAGATTATCTTAAGAAGCAGGTATAACATTGTATTATGTTTAAACATACAAAGGTTTAATATTATATATATATGTGCTATGATTTTATATATATGATGAAAAAATACAATGAGGATGTTTTGTGGTGTAAAGTTTCTACATTTTACTGACATTATATTAGTATTAATTTTATGTAGACAGCAGTTATGATGAGTTAAACTTTAAAAATACATACTGCATTTGCTAGAGTAACTATTAGAATATAACTCTCTCTACATGTATATGCATATATATATATGGAAAAACCAATAGATTTTAAAATGGCACAGAAGAATAATGGAGAAATACAAAAAACAAGAGGCATATAAAAGCAAGGTAGCAAAAGTAAGTCTAACCATTTCCTGATTAATTTAAAATGGAAATGTGATGTGTGTATATATGTACATATATAGGAGAATACTATTTACCTAAAAGATAAAGGAATCTCTGACATTTGCAGCAACATCAATGCATCTGGCATTATGCTAAGTTAAATAAGTTGGACTCAGAAAGACAAACTTCACTGTATACTTGAAATTTACTGAGCGTTAATCTTATGTGATCTTAAGTTGATCTTACTACACACACACACACATACAAACACACAAACAAATCCTAGTTATGTGAGGTGATGAATATGTGAGCTTGATTGTGGGAGTCATTTTACAAGGTACATATATGAAAATTTCACATTTTACATTTTAAATATATGCCAGTTTTATCAATTACAACCTCAAAAAACATTGGAAGGAAATCATTGCCTTAAATAAGCTAAGTTCCCTACCTGGTATCTATATTCTAGATTTAAACTAATTTTCCAGCCTATAATTAATGCTTAATATGATTAGGCTAAATTAGGACATCTACTTTTATTTTTTCAATTGAAATAAAATTTCATTTCAGGTGTCAAACACAGAATTAATTAACATGTGTATATACTACATTATGTTCACCCCTAGAAGTCCAATTCTATCTTTTACCACACTACCTTTCCAACTTTTACTCATCCCTCAATTCCAAGTTTAAATGCTATATCATCCATGACTCAAACTGACATGTATTATACCTGTTTATATATGACATAGATTTTGTACTGTTTTATTAGCTAATGAGTTTGTATTATCTTTATGCATTATGTTACATATTCTTAATAATTTTATCTGTGCTTCATGTTCAAAGTTTATTAAAGCAAAACAGTTCTGACATAACACACATCTCATTACAAATGGAGTGCTGAAAAACTACCATATTAAAACAGTAAATATTAACTGATTAATTTTCATTATAGTAATATGATTTTTTGAAGATAAATGTTAAAATAATGCCAAATTTACCTACCTATCATATTGTAATAATCTAAAATTCTAATATATGCTGATTTTGGAAATAAAACCTTTATAAGGTCAAACATTTAAAAATGTATACAGAATTTTAATTGCATTATTACAGGATATTCTATAGTAGATATTTACATATCCAGTATATTCACATGTAGGTTATCAACCTGAAATTTTCATTCATTCATTACAGAAATAAATCCTTTTGTGATAAAAATTATACATTTCTGATCCTTTATTGTAAAATAACATAATAGAATTGAATGTTTGATGCCAGTTTTAATCCTAGTAAAGAGATTTAATAATCAGATCACCTATTAAAATAACCATCTGTCTTTTTTAACAAGCTATCCCAGTTTATATTCATTTCATCCACATCAATTTCAGCTTATGTTTATACCCTTAACATTCATTTGGAGAATGAATGACAGAGGATTTGGTGCCTTTTGAAATGCATCTTTGTTAGATTAATCTTATTTCCTGCAGAAACCTGTTTCATTTCCTTTATGACAGGGCACCAAGTCATAAAGGCAAGTGAAAAGCAAGCAATATAATGTATTAGGGACTTCACCATAACATCCGTCTCTATTAAACATTCACATCTTTATTATTAAATTATAAACTCAACTTTTTCAGTTTATGGTACACCTGTAACAACAACCAATTTAAACAGATCACATTTAATTGATATATTCTCAACTTATCAGAATACTCAAATTACTACTAGCAATTTAAGTACCTAAAAACCCAATTCCACTTTTTGCCTGTATGACTTTAAACTTTTAGCTATAAATACATTTTAATGGGACATTATAAATGTTCTACCTCTTAAGTACAACTTTATCTTCAAGGATGCCTAATTGAAATGTGTGAAACTATTTTTGCCTTTGAAATACTTTTTGTTTTCTGATTTGATTTCTAAATTTGATTTCCCTATTACATTATTCAGATAATCTTTCAGAAGAAATCCTGAAAATTTTATTTTAGGTAAATTATTGGGATCTGTCCCAGGAAGTCATGAAAACTGGCAATATGGTAGACAGCTACTAAAAGAAGAAAAATGAAATAAAACACAGTATCATAAAGCATCTTAGGATAATTTTAATAACCTCAAGCAGGAGCATTTAATTGAGTTGTAAACTGGAATAGAGATGGTCTCCTATTCACTGTACAACCCATATTACTTTCTCATCTATGTTATAACAAATGATCATGAAGTTATTGTTTCTAAACAATACAAGTTGATATGCTTACAATGCAAAAGGTCAGCGATCAACTTCATTAAGCGAAAAATCAAGAAATACATCTCCTTCTGGAGGCTCTTTCCTTTCTAGCTGCTTATAACCACATTCCTTGACTTGTGATCACATTCAGTGCGTATCACTCTAATATCCATTCCAATCTTCACACCCCCTTCTCCTCTTCTGTAGCCAAATCATTTTGTTCCTCTCCTTAATAGGAACACTTGCAATTATGGTTAGAATTTACCCAGATAATTGAAGACAATCTCCCCAACTCAAGATCTCCGACTTATATTTGTGAAGTCCATCTTACATATAATACAACAGCTACATGTTATGGAGATTAGGACCTGGTTATCTTTGGAGGCAATTCAGGCTACCAGACTCCATAAGAAAGCATTTGGAACATAAAATTGTAAAAAAAGAAGAAAAGTATATTAAAAAATGTTTTCATTATATATATATACATCAGTGCTAATATATTAGTAAAAAAAATTCTAAAGTGAAAATTAGTAAGATTAATTTTTGTATTTTATTTTTAATGCAACAAATATTTGCTTGGGTTACAAATATAATATGACTGAATACATCATTATTTTAAATTTTTTGTTTCTTTGAATTTTAACCTATATTTTTAATGGTAATATTGGTTTACAACACTGTATAAAATTCAGAGTTATGAATTCACAACTCATCAGTTATATGTCACAATACCATACCCACGAGCAAGGCACTCATAATCTTCCACCCATATTCCATCAGGCCTCTTACCTGTTTTGCTCATCCCCCTCTGGTAGCCTTAATTCCACAGTCTGATTAAAGCTTAGATCGAAACTTTGTGATATAGTATGAAAGACTGGTTTCAAGTTTAGTTACTGCAATAGATTTTTTATTGGCTTTCAAAGCTGAAAAAGAAATGTCAAAAACCTGCACATACTCAAATGCAGAAGAATTCTAACTTGTCATGATAATTCACCTACTGTAAAAGGATCTTGCTGAAATTCAGTCACCAAATATCCATTTTCCCTACTGTCAATCAGTTCTTACAAACTAATCACACAATATTTCACTTTTATAATTTTAATGAATAAATTCAATATTCATTTAATGTCTTCATTTGCACAATTAGAAATTACTGCTATCAAGTTTTTAAAGTCTGCTATGTCAGAACTTTTTTTTAAAAAAATATTTATTTATTTATGCACACAAGAGCTGGGGTACAGGCCAGAATCATGGGAGGTGAGAGGATTCACCAGACAAGAGTGGGGAGCAGAACAGGCAGATCGACTGAAGCACACTGCTGAGGGCAGCAGCGGGCACAGCAGGAGAGGTCTGCTGCACCATGTGGGTCCTCTCCCTGGCCAGCGGCAGGGATCGAACTCATGCTGCAGTGTCTGTGGTTTGCTTCATAGTGTGTTGCTTAACCCACTGCGCCACCAGGGAGGCCTATGTCATAACTTTTTTATGTGACACATTTAGGTAATTTTCAGCAACATATGACATAATGAGGAAATAAAACATTCATTCTTAAAACGTTCTCTACGTGGTAAAGATACCTGAAAAGGAGATAATTTCCCATCATTAAATATGTTATCTCTACTTTGAAAATATATCCAAGAGAGGATGCTATGAAAAGATTTGATCATTACTGCAAGTCTGTAACACTCAAATTTTTATAAAATTAACACTTTTAATACTTTGCCAAACTATTACAAGATGACTATCCACAGTACAGTAATTCCATATATCATAATAAGCTACACTTAAGACTTTATATTCTTTTTGCTGTGATAGCTTGCCTACGAAAAAAAGAATTCCACACAGGAGCCGACACTGTGAATGTACCCAGGATTCTTACTATATTTCTGATCAAGCAGTCACTCCACTAGTGGCTATATTTCCCCATTTCCTTTCATGAACCCCATTCCACCTGCCAAAAAAGTCCCTATTTTTGCCAAAGAGTTTGTTCAGTATTGAGAATCTATCTCCTCAGTAATATTTTAAAATATTACCAAAAAGTAATTTTAGTATTTTCACTGTTGAGACAGAATCAGTGCAATTCTAGTCAATCTACCACGCTGAGCAGTATTTCTTCATTTCTTTCAGTTAACAGAATGATGCACAGAATGCATCTTCATGTGTAATATAGTTTCCCAGTATTATTTCAGACAGTTGTATGATGATAAGAATGAGACTTTTGTCTTCCACTGTTATATACAATTAAGAAACTTCTAAATGTTTTTCTGGGGCATTTCAAGTTTTATGAAACCCAAAGTTTATATTGTAAAAATTTAGTTCTTACATGTCTTGCTAATGTGATGATGGCACACTTTCAGTTTATAGCAGAAGTAAAAAATGACCCGTAGTATAAGATTGGTAATTAACAATGATGTAAATCCATATATACCTTCCCAAAAGATTTAACTGTTGTTATTGTTTTTGTGGGGTAGGGGGGGAAAGCATTTTCTTATCAGATCTAAATACTGCCCTCATTTTGATCTCATAATGCAGCTGGTAAAAGGTATGAACTAAAAAAAAAAAAAGTATGAACTAAAACCAGAAATACCTGCATTTTTCTTTTTTTATTTCTACTTACAATACTAGCATATTTTTCAATTTGTGTATATTTTTAGAATATCTTAATAACAGTTACATACCTTTCATGTTAATTTAGAATATTTTAGAGTAAAAATAATCATATAAATAATCATAATGGTTAACACTCTGTGCCTGTTGCTGCTCTATGCACTACTCATTAATTTTCTAGAACCTTATATAAACTTATATAAACCTTATATAAACTAGATACCTACTGTACTAACTTTCATGACATACTAAAGTGGAACAAATCCTAATTATGGAACTCCCACACTCCCACTGGACAACCTGCATAAGTCAGACAACAAATGATTGTAATATTTAACTAATATCACAACAACTAAGGGAGAGATAGACTGTGTCATAAATTTAATGAAATTTTGTTTCCTAATTTTGGATAAAGTAATATAAAAACATAGGATACTGCCTTCCCAAACCCTACTGAATTGCCTTTATATCCCCTAGCAGCAATCACTTTTGGTTGATGATATTACTACAGCAGATATTAATAGAAGTTTATTATCTTATAAGCTAAAATATAATAATAATAGGCAGAAAGTACAATTAACTGAAGGCTAACACTTAAAAAGCAACTACTAATAACCTGAAAAAAAAAAACTTACATATGTGGTAGTAATAATCCTAAGTATCTATATAAATGTCATAGGGAAAAGAATAGACTATGAATTAAGGAAATAAAAAGCATTAAATCATGTAGCTGTATTTTTAACTGGCACATGGATAACCTTTAGTTCAGGCAAAGTAAAATTTAAGTTTTTTGACAGAAACAAGGCATCGCTGGGTTACTATTTAGCATATTAGAGCTCAACATTTACTCAGCTTAAAGTTATTTCCAATTTTAATCAATAACACCATAGCAAATATTCTTAATATGCTCCCTTGTGCACACACAAAAAGTCTTTCTAGGGTATGTACCTAAGAGTAAAAATCTTAAATTATAAAGTAGGCACATCTTCATGTTTACTGAACAGTTTTCCAGTGTTCGTTCTTACTGGAAGGTGGTAAAAATTCCTATTGTTCCTTATGCTCATCAACAATGATATTTCCAATCTTTGAGATGGGATATCATTGTGCTTTTAATTTTCAATTCACCAGTTAATCACGAGGTTGATAACGTTTTCAAAGTTTAACAGTTCATTTGTATTTCCTCGTCTGTGACATACCTCTCATTTTTTCTATTTGGTTGTCATTTTGTATTGCTTGACTAGAATACCCTAGGTATTATGAATACTTCTACAACTTAAATTTCATATATGGTATATAACAACCTAAATAATAAGACTGATTTTTCCTTTTGGTGAGCTATGCTTTTTGCTTTTATTTAAAGACATTTTCATGTTGCCTGACTATTTCTTTCTTTAATTAAATATTTTTAATTGAGGTCATATTAGATGCCCTCATCAGGTCATTGCCACCTTAGGGCACCCAAAACCAAACCACCCATACTCCACAGTATCCACTATGCTTCTTTCCATCTTTGTTCTTATTCTTCCCTCACTCTCTTCCCCCTATGGATGCTTCAGTTCTATAGTCAGTTTTGAAGTGTTGGATTTTATGCTTTTCTTTATCTAACCCTCAGTTTAGTTTCTCTATATCTCACATATTAGTGACCCCATCCAGTGTTTACCTTTCTCCTTCTGACTTACTGCACTGAGCATAATCCCTTCCAGCTCCACCCATGTTGCCACAAAGGGCATGCCAGACTCTAAAAGAATATTATACCCCCATTTTTGGTCATAGTATATATAGGAAAATAATATACATATTATTCAATATCACAATAAAACAATTACTTTTATTTTGAAAACTTGACCCCAAATTCCTCATACCCAGAAATGGAAGATGGCAGAAGATAATAGCTAAGGGAGCCTGGGGATGCATAAACAAATCTATTAATAAGTAGCCTTTGAAACAAATGCCCAAGTGACAAAGTAGAACTGCTTCTCCTGGGCACTGAGCATACAAACAGATTTTCCTCTTTCCTTAACAGCAATTTACATTTGTGTAGTGCTTTATGTATTTTCAGTGTATTTTACATACTTTATATGATGCTTAAAATAATTATAATGGATGAGTAATAGGGTTATTATTGCCACTTCAGTACTAAAAAAATAAAGGAGATGAAGGGACTTGCCTAAAATGGAAAGAGCTTGGAAACAAGCCCTGTTCTCCTGACCTCTAGTCTGGTATGTCTTCTTTCACATCATATTGCCTTCCAAGGTAAGGAATGAGAGCTGCCAAAGCAGGGGAGATGGCTTTTCTAAGAAGCCTGACTCAACTATGTAGGCAACTTGTACCTACTGCTTATACCAGGATTATGTTGTACTCAGAAAGAATTCAATTGTAAAACATGGGCCACTACAGGTGCTGAGATAGAGTACAGTCATTCATGTGCCTCACCCCCATATCACTCAATCTCTAAGAAAACTAGATTTTCCCCAAGAATCAATCTCTGACGCCTCATAGAAGACTTATACAAAATTGTAAGACATAGCTAAGTGGTAGGAACTATCGAATTATTTGATAACTAGGAATATCTAGGTGGCTATATTTGGATTGGTCTCATGAGTCTACATTCTCAAGCAATATGATAACCATATAAAGTAAAACAAACACCAAATGTATTTGAATTATCACTGAGGCAGTTTCAAAAATGGAAAAACACATCAGGACTCAATATGACTTAATTTATTACTAGCAGGAAAAAATTAAGGTTATAGGTACACACATATATTCACTATCACAAATGCATGAAGTTTTCAGTTAACATACACACAGCTTTTCTTTAAAATAAAATTTAAAAGTACAACCTCAGAGTCATTTTCAAATACATAAAATTTTTTAGTGTTAATGAATTAAACTCTTTAGAACTTTAATATAGTGATAGATATATTAGTCAGGGGGTAGGAAGGAGACTCTCATTGTATTTATTTAATTTGTGTCAAATATAAATACCAACTATTAAAAATAAAATTCAAAATTCTTTTTTTTTCTTTTTTTTTATTAAAATATTTTAAAATTTACATATACTTGCCATTAATTGTAATCCCCATGTATTCCCCATCACCATCTCACC